>JARGXX010000029.1:0-23637 GCA_030374765.1 Agarophyton chilense
CGGTATCGAAAGAGGCAAACTCAGATTAAAGTACATATCAAAATATTCTACACAGGAAAGCCAGTCAAAAAACTGAAATGATACCCCCCACGAATCTTTAATACGTCGTACAAGAAAATCAGTGATGTCATCGTGATGTCACGGACGAAGCAGCGGATGGTGACGACGGTTCGAGACGAAAGCGGAAGCGCACGACAAATAGAGAGCATTAGAATGGCAACATCGGCAGCAACAACATCGGCAACCACTTGATCGACCAGCACCCGACCAAGTTTACCGCGTACAAAGCGTTGATGAAGCAGCCTGACATGACGTGGGCCAAGCTCCGCGATTTCTTTGATAAGACGACGGTTAGTGTCTTCTTCGAGAAGCGCTCTACGGTTGTTGGGCGCAAGCGCATCTTTGCCTTAGAAAAGACCATCGTTCGAAGTGATCATGAACAACTTCATGATTCCCGACTCGAATGCGCGGGGTGACGATGACTCAGTGTCGAACGCTGACGACGTCGAGTTTCTGTCCGGAGACGGTGGGATCGATATTTTCGTGCCGCAGCACAAGGTCGCTGAAAATGTAGCCAAGATTGTGTCATGCGATACTCTCGTGATTCGAAATCTCGTGCAGTTCGACTACGTCGTATCGCTTCTCAGCGCCTGCCTATCGTTTCGCCAAACATCAAAAGCTGTTCAAGAGAACCGCGACCGACTTGGCGCCGCTTGCACAATTAGTTGTGTTTCTGAGTGAGACGCTTCAAACTTTGAGTGCATCACCTGCGCCTAGGCCTTCCGATGCTCCGTGACTTGATGTCGCACGACTGGGAGTTCTGCGTGGCCGACTGATGTGTCGACGAACGACTTCGGCAATTCTCATCTTGACGTCCGCATTCGTATGCCCGGTATCCACGTCGCCGACAATCTGCTGTCGTTTCATGTTTTCGCGATTTTCTTTTTCGAGGCGTCACACACAGCGCGTCTCACTCTTTTCTATTTTATATAAGGTTTTTGACGCGCTATGTCCCGCGTGGAAGGAGAAGATTATCCGGTCGTCTACTGACGGCGCCCCGAAAATGATAGGGTGCAATGTTGGATTCATCACGTGGCTTGCCAACGTTGCCATTGGCGGAAAGGTCTATGGCGTGTGGTGTCTAGCAAATCAACTAGATCTCGTTGTGAGGGCCGGGCTATAAGCTATAGCCGATGATGGGGGCTTTCCGTTCGTCAATATTGGGACAACCGTAATTGTATGGCTGCGGCCAGAACACTGTTATTCGAAAGATGAAAAGTAAGCGTCCGTGTTAAATCAGCGTGAGGTTGGTCTCTTTTTCACAGGTGCTGAAGTGGCTTCTTGCAAATATCAAGAGGGTTTGCGCTTACTTTATCAAAGATAACCACCTGAACGCTCCAACCCGGAATGGTGGCTCGCATTTATGTTTGTACAGCACTTCCTTCTTGCAATTAACATCATATTCAAGGCCTTACAAACCGATTCAACTGTTGTGAGCAAGAAGTACGACGCCGTGTGGAACCTGCTTCTACAACTTCAGGAGAACTGCTCCGCCCAGCATGAAAAGTCTTTTGACCTCTCTACGCCGGCGATGTTTGGGGATGGCTTTCTTCTAGCAGGGAAGTTCAAGGTTATATTCAGCGGCTCGCAACAACTCCTTCACGGCATCGACTGTTGCGCGCGCGTGTGATGTGCTTTTCGTGACGGTGCTGGACGGCTTGGTGAAAATTCTGGAAAGCAAGCAGTCTTCTCGTCAGAAACTGCTTGAATACCCTTCGCCGTGTCTACCAAGGGGGTTCATCCAGATGTCTATCATTGACTTCGTATATTTGGCAGGCTATAACAAGTTCCAGCTGCGTTCAGCGTTTGGCGACGAGTATCTGAAGACGATTTCCCGGCAGCAACAACAGCTTGTTTGCATTGCATCTCAGGATCCACCTTTATACTCGCAGTTGAGCCGTTCTCTGCCGAATAGACAAGTCTTTTCGAAGTCTTAGACTCCTTGCGGCTGTCGTTTCCGAGAGCTTTTGCTATTTTCGGCGGTACTCGAAACACTTATACAAACATCGAGCCACGTGGAGTCTGACTTTTCGTTGTTGTGCTATCGCCGCAACTCGAACTGCTCTGGGTTGACTGACTTCGCGCCCGAAGGAGTCGTGTATTCTAAGCAATTCTTCGACCTTCAGAAGGCAGTGAAGCAGCTCGAGTAGTCTCGGGCCACATAATTTCGTCATTGGGAGCAATAAAAGCTGACCTGGCCGGTCATACGGTGTGGCGCACTAGTTGTACTAATCTAAGACCCTAACCCTGTACTTAAAATATCTATTATCGTACAACTAGGGCAGTATACTAGTTTAAAGTGCTTTGATCATGTGGTATGCCTGCATGGGCTAAAATGGACCCTTCTCAAACTCTGATAGAAGAGGTCAACGAGGCACGGGTTTAGAGGTCACGGAGGTCAGGTCATTGTTATTGGATGTGATTGGCATTGAGTAAAATGTATACGCCTTTATGAATTGTTTTGCAAGGTAGCGGATGTTGAAGCCCGGTCTTTCATTCGCCAGAGATTTGACTCCGGCGAAGTCATGTCGAATCGGGACTTGCAGTATGGGCGGGGCCACAAATGCGAGCTTATTGTTGTTGTTGTTGATGTGATGATGGTCAACCCTTCTTGACTCCTCTTCCGTCACCCATGTTTCAGCGTCTTGCCATCTTTCGTAATTATGGATACCCCTTGCCTATCGCGTCAATTCTAGAGGGGCACAACGAATACTCGGATGTCTTCATGTTCACCCATCGATCAACAAATTTTGGTTCACATTTGTACAGCTGAGAACATCCTCAGGTAAGCTTCTGAAGCTCACCCCTGGGCACTACGTGTATTTGGATGGCACTGTAAAGGTGGCTCACGAGGCAGAAATTGGAGAGGTTGTGGCTGCTGGCTCTCGGAAAAGAGAGGTTATCCCGGATACACAACTGGAGATGGAGGCCGGTATTTAGAACCCCCAACCTAACCATTACAATATAGTGGTTGATGGTGTCGTAAGTTCGACGTATACACGCGCAGTTGCTCCGAAACTAGCAGACAGTTGACTTGCACCACTGAGGTTGGTACATAAGCAGATCAATACGTATACTTCCATTAATTATGGAGGGCCAAAGTTGACGAAAGTAGTCTTCTCGTCGGGGGCTGTAATCGATGGCAGGTTCGAAAACTGTGCTCAGTGCTGTACATTGCCAAGTCCGGATTGATGAATAGTTTTACCAACCTTCGAACTGAGAGCCTCAACCGTTATCCATAAAGCTCTCTGCGGTGGAGTTAACCCTTGGAGTAGTTTTTATCACCATGAAGTGATCACGACCCGTACATCGGTCCATACCGTTCACATTTCTCTTATTGGCTGTTGCTTAAAAGCAACGTCTGGCTGAGAATTGCCGGCTGCGCTACTGGCCCGGGTAAACGCACCAAAGCAATCAAGTACGAAGGTTGTTGAACCTGGAAACAAATGCACGACGAGAATCGGTCGGTCATGGTTGAATCTTGGCGGTTTGAATAGTTCTTCTCACAACGTCTTACTCTCTCGCGATTATTGCTGTGGTTGAGAAAAGGTGGGTAAAACACTACAACAGCTCAGACTGCGCTTGAAGCGGTTAAGCGGAGAGTTGCAAGAGAGGCAATCGCACCTTTTGCGCGAACTGCGTGTGTGCGGCGGGGCGTCGAGATTAATAAAGTGGACGGAAGGTAGAATGGAGACGAAAACCCTGAGACGAAAGAGGGCACGCAGACAAACGGGTTCAACGGGGTCTCGTGATCTGTCCCGTGCAACAAGGCCTACAGAACCTGAGTCAGAGAGACTGTGGTGTAAATTGCTGACAGCGTGGGTAGGGTTTTGGCTTGAACCCGAAAAAGATACAGGCCGGGAAAGCAGCGGTCGCTCATTCAACAGAATTCCGCACGCGCGGGCGCGATAGATGTGCGCCAGCGATCTCTGCCGCCGACGCTGCCCCCGACGGCGACGGCGAGCACGCCATGCAATAGAGCGCGCGGGCTCTGGCGCCGCGCCGGAGAGCCTCCGCCACGCAGAAGGAGCACCGCCACACAATGCAGTTCCGCCGTGTGGGGCTTTCGCGGCGGCGTCCCACCGGCGCGGCCCGCAGCCGTTGGAGTGGCTGGGTTACGCATCGCCTTCCACTCTCTCATCGCCAACGGCGGTTCGACGCGACATGCAACGCTCAGCGTGGAGGAATGTGTGCGGCGTACGCGCGGAGCCCCCTGCCCTCATGCTCGCTCCCCCCCTCCCCCCGTTCTGATCTGGTCCTTCTGCGCCCGGTACAAATGGCCGCCTTGCCCGCTCTCCACCGCTTCTCTTCCGCTTCCCTTCGTGCCCCTTCCCTTCCCTTCCCGCCCTCGCCATTTCCCAGTCTTATCTTGAGTACAAAACTCTGTGACCGTCTTCTCGCGCGCGCTTCACCACATCTTTGCTTCACTGCCACTCTGTCACATTGTGCTTTGCTTCTCGTTCTACTCTTCCTCATCTCTCTCCATTTTAGCGCTCTCTCTTTGCTCCGTCAACTCCGCATCTTGTTTGCAATCTTGGACCGTATTTGTTGCTTCCGCTCTGCACACACTTAACATGGAACACGTACGACAATGGCAGCGCGAGATGGCGGGAGACGTCCGTATCAGGGTCTGCCGCCACATTCTTGAAAAGATACTCAGGCTCTTCCCAGATGTCGAAAATCACGACACACTCCGTGTTCAAATACGCAACTTTGAGTTCCGCGTGTTTCAGACCGCCTTGAGCCGCCATGAATACTTGAGGCGCATTGCTGAAGGTCTTACTCAGATTGAGCACAATCAGCGCGCTCGTCTGAATCAAGTGGCAATGACTTCTCATCCGGCGGCTCCCGCTGGGCAGCCCGTGCAATCTAACCAATCCATGCAGAACGTACGGGCCGTTCAGCGCACCGAAGCCGCTCAGGATGCGCAACGTGTTCAGGGTGCTCAAGGCGTCCCGAGTGTGCAGGCTCCGAATGGCTTTGGGGACATTCAGAGCATTCAGGGTTTGCAAGGCGCCCAAACGGTGCAGGGCGCTCAGGGCGCCCAGGTCATGCAGGGCATGCACCCCAGCAATCTTGCGCAGACCGGGGCGGGCGTCTATCCGGTGCGAAGTATGCAAGGCGTACCGGAAGCACAGGCACAAGCTGGTTTTTGTCAACAAATACGTGATGCACAACAGGCACAGGCACAGGCTCATCACCAAAGCCAACAACTGCTTGCTCAGCAGATACGCCATCGTCAAATGGTACAGGCCTACCAAATGCTGCTGCAACGCCAACAGGAACAACAGCGGCCGCAAAATCTGCAAAACCAGCAGCAAGCGCAGCCAGGCGTGCAAGCTGGTGGACAAGCCAGCGTCCCGAGTAGAGGACAAGAGCCTCCGAAGGAGACCAGTGCTGCATCGAAACGTCAGCGATCTAATGTAGGTGGAAAGGTATGTTTTTTCATCTTTCACACGTCTCCTCACGATTCAGTGCGACTAACATACATACCATGGTCACATTTCTTATTTTCTGCCATCAATGTCAGATGAAGTCTAGCACATCGCCCGCGAAGACCACAGCCACTGCCCACACCTTCACCCCTACCTCAAGAAGCGCGGGGGGCCAAGAACCACGCTTCCCCACAACGAGTAACGCTGAAGCATTGAGCCGCGCCACTCAAGTAACTGCCAACCAGGCGGCGTTCGCAAATGCGCAGGCCGCCCTGGCCAGCTTTCCGCCCATCGCCCAACAAGAATATGCCAGGGCTCTTGCTTACCAGCAGGCAACGCAGATCGCAGCTGCTTCGCAATCCCAGCCTTCTGTTGCCATGCAAGCCCCGACACACCAGCCGTGCACAAGTCAGGCAGGGTCACAGGCCCAGCATATTTCTCAAGCTGGCGTGGTTCCCAATATGCCAGGTGTGAATCAACGGGCATCGCAGGCGTTTCCTGCTCCCATAGGCATTTACGCAGGCAATGGCGTTTCGCAAGGCATTCATCACGGTGTGGACACGCAGGGTCGAAATCCCCTGATGGCGGACGCTCGTGCCAGAGCAGGACCTATGCCGGAACAGTACGGTCTTATCGCGCAGATGGCAGCCGCTGTTGGAGTAAGCATCACGCCCGTACAGCTTAGTCAATGCACGCGGGAGCAGTTGGCGCATTTCGTCGGCAATATCAGGGCTCGCACCTCCAATTTGCAGAACGCATCCATTTCCATGAGACAACAGCAAAACATGCGTCGTGTGAATGAAGCTCAGGCGCATGTGAATCTGAACACTGCTGCTCTGGACAGCATGAATGCAGCAAAATGGAGAGGACAACCTGGAACCCAGGCAGCCGCTGCTGGTCAAGCCGTGGCGAGTTCGCCAAGCGAGGTGAATCGCGCTCTTGCGATGCAAAACCGAAGCCTACAACACGCTGGCGAACAGTCTCTACAGTACCGGGTTCAACAACAGCAACAGCACCGGCAAAGCGCTGCCATGCACGGGAATGCACCAGCGCTGGTTGCGCAGATGAATCGAGCGCCAGGCTTAACCCACGCTCACATGAACGCGATCTTGGCCAGCCAAAAAGCCCAGCAAGAAAGAACAAATGCTGCGCTTCAAGATCAGCGACGAGCATCGGCGCAGGCCGTTCAGAATGTAAATCAGTCGCTGAATGTGCAAGCCGCAGCTGGCACCATCTCAAGAATGGTACCGAGCAGTCTAGCAACCTGCTCGGTGGCCCCTCCTGTCTCTGTGTCTGCGAATGCAGTACCCGCTACATTTACCCATGCCGAAATGTTTTGGAACAGGCTTGAAGATATTCAAAGAAAGTACAAAGCCACATTCGACCACTTACATCCACGTATCCTGAAACTGCAATTCAAGGATGAAGTGCGAAAGGACGAGATCTTCAAGCGTTTAACCGACTGCCACATAATTCTGAGTCTGACGCGTGTGGAACAAGTACCGGAAGGGGTTGATTTTGGCGTGCTACAGCGCACTGAGAACTTTCTGTATCAGCTTGTGCACTTGTATGGGTTGAGTACTGCCAACCACGCGACGCTTGCTTCAAAGAAAAAGGCAAACTCACAAACTCGTGCGGTTTCGGCAGCAGCTGCGCCCGCGGTAGCCGGAGGCAGACCTATTCGGGAGTTGGAAAATGCGCAGGCGCGAGCTGCACAACAGCGCCAAGCCGTACCCGTTCGTCAACAGAACGCGCGAAGAGCTGAAGAGCTGAAGAGCCATAGCCATTTGCCAAATGTCCAGCAACAGGGCCTCGCATCTCCACAGAACCATTCGTCGACCAAAATCAACCCCCGGCAACAACCCAGTGCATCCTGCGTCCCGAGTCGACAGAATCAGGCAGGCATTGCTTCATCGCCTGCCGGAGTGGACGTCTCGAAGCTTGTAACTCCAGCACAATCTCAGACACAGCGACATGTGCGTGCTAAAGCGGTAGAGGCACCACGAGCAGGAAAAGGCCGGGTGAACGGGGCTGCGCAAATGAATGTGGTTAGTGGTACGGCTGGGGTTGGCAGTGCACCGACATCTGCGCGACAAGAAATGGCACAAGTGGTAGCGCAAATGTCAACGGCAGGTCGGGGTAACAGTTCCAGTGACGTGCAGATGAGGCACCACACACAAACGGAAACGGATAGGCCTTCCAAGACTGGGGCAGCGGCACAGGTTCAGCAGAAAGCGGCTAGGCCGGGTGCGCTCGAGTCTGCTGTGGCGACACATGGACAGAAACTTGTGGGGGCTCAAGCTCAAGCGCGGACACAGGCACAGGCAGATCAGCACTTGCGGCATCGTCAGGCCCAGCAGGAAACGGCAAGGCTGCCACAGCAGCGTGCGACAGGAGCAGCGGCAGTGGGAATGCGGACAAACCAAGATGGAGCGTTCGCAAATTTGGAAAGCGATGTAGGTGGCAGTTCGAAAGGGCGGAAGAATATGACGCAGCTCGAACATCGCAACTCTACATCCCCTGGTACGAATGCTGCGCCGGGCGTGACCAGCGACGGGCGTCAGGGCACAGCGAACAAAAGTAGGGCGGCTAGTGGGGTCGCAAAGGCCAGTGGGGCAGCAGCGGGCAGGGAGGAGCCTGATCCGTCCGGAGAAAGAAACGCTGCATTAACACCGGACGCAAGGGCAATGAGTGAAAAGAACTCGAGAGGGAAAACAGGGTGCGAGACGTCAAGCAAAGTCGATGCGACGCAGAGACTGAAACAACTCGAGGCCATGGTAAAGGACGTGACCAATCAAGTGAGCTTGTTGGAGTCATGGGAAGCGGAGGCCAAGCGTCGGAGGAGCGAACGAATTCGGAGCGCATTGGCAGCGTTGCGAAAACGTGGGAGAGCTTCGGCGTCGGATGAGGAAGATGAAACCGCGAAGAGGGGGCAGAAACGCAGGGGATCGTCGGCTGATGTGGAGAACTGCGAAAAGGGAGACGAGGCGATCGACACAAAAGCGCCCGAATGTTCAACCAACAGCGTACTTCATTTGGCCAAGAAACCAAGGCATGAGCCTGAGGATATGCAGCTGTTGCGCGAGGCGATGAGAATGGATGTGGAAGCTGTCGCGAAACGTAACCCGCGGATGCAGGTGAAGGTCATTGAAGAATTTGGGCACCCTGTTGTGGTGTGCACGCTGCACCTTGCGGAGATGCAGCTGCCGAAGTTGAAGTTGCGCGTCCCGCATGGATACCCGCGGAAGGGAGGAGCGACATATGGGTTTGAGCGATCGCCAATGGAGTGCACGGGATGGATCAGAGATGCACAGAAGCGGTTTGGAAAGCGGCTGTCGACCGCATCGTCTGCGAATGTGGCGACGATTTTGGATGTTTGGGCACGCGAAGCGGAGGCGGCCGCAACTGAAGCCTCAGCGTCACAGGTCGAGCGGAGATGCTAACCTTGTGGATTGAAAATAATGTGTTTCCCTTGTAGTTTTTAGGGGTCAACCTTGTGGATTGAAATAATGTATTACTGTACACTAGTGGTTTTTAGTGGCCGACCTTGTTGATTGAAAATAATGTATCACACGTAGTTTTTAGTGGCCCACGTTGTGGATTGAAAATAATGTATTAGGTTTTCTCGAAAACCGACCACATCACTTAAAGACCTAGAAGTGAAAAGTGAAAAGAAAATTCTGCCTGGCAATTGAGAGTACGACAACGTATTTTTGAATGGCAATTACGGCAAGGACGAGGACGAAAGTTCTATCCGTGAATGAAAGCCGTCCCTCTTGTGAGTGGAAGGTGCTAACTCTCGTCCTTACTTTGTTGTCGCCGTCGCTTTGCTCTCTAGTGTCTATACGGCCAGAGAGACAGTTCGAAATTGGTTATTTTTTGAAAGGTAGTTCTGTTTCATACACAGCTCCCAAAATTTTTTTTTAGAGGGCAACTGCAACGAAGGCAACTGCAACGAAGGCAACTAGGCTAGAGTGGCTATCGGGGAGCGCGGTGCGATGTTCGAGTGATGCAATGTGTTGTACTTTACTTTTCCTACGGTCTGAGATCTTATCCCCCAAAAGTCACTAAAGTCGGGGACCAGGTCCTCCTTATATAGACTTTTGACCCCCTCTAAATAGCCCTTAAACGCATTTTTTCTAGATTGTTCTAGACTCATCTAAGAAGTTTCTAGAATAGAGAGAAACTTCTAGATAGTTCTAAATGCATAACATATGCATCAATATTACACAAATGATGCAACATCTCTACAATGATGTTGCTTGAAAGAAGTACTATCTGTACATGTTTGTTGCACTATTTCCTCCTCCTTCATATTGACGCCCACTTCAATGATACTGCCGAAGAAGATTCTTGTCCATGACGTATTTGTGCCATACATCTGTGATTGTGCCATCGCGATCCACGAAGTCTGAAGTTGGCTGCCATTCTGCATCATGTATTGGAGATCCGTTCATCAACGTGAGAAACTGATATCCTCTTCCACGCTTCCTGTGCTTGAGAATTGATTCAACGTATTGTTCATCTCCATCCACAGCTGGAACAGGTTCCGGTCTCTCTGCCACATCGGCTCTTATATCCATAGGTTGACTGATATATGGAGTCGTGTGAGATACGTGCACAACAGGATGAATCCGGAAGTGCGCCGGTAGTTCCAACTTCACAGCATTCTTTCCAACAACTTCAATAACTTGAAATGGTCCGTATCGCTTTGCCGTTAGCTTATCTGAAGCTTGAGATCTAGAATACGCATCAGTGAACAAGGTCTTATTAATCCAAAGCATATCTCCAATTTTGTACTGAGGAGATTTGTACTTCCGCGAGGAGTACGCACTTTGTCTTGCTTTCGCCACTTTGTACGCAAACTGAGCATCTTCAAGCGAATTCTTCAATCTTTCCTTAAACTCTGATAAGCTTTCCAAAGATACCTCAGATCCGGATAACATTTCTAAAGGAGACTTCGGAATCTATCCAAGATCCATTTCAAACGGTGTAGTTCCTAGATCTTCACTCACAGCGGAATTATACGCAAATTCAGCTGCTGGCAACAACTCATCCCAGTCATCTTGATGGTATGAACAGTAACAACGCAAATAGTTTTCAACCATTCTGTTCATCACTTCTGATGATCCGTCTGTCTGTGGATGACGACTCGTCGACATTTTCAACTTAATGCCACAGAGTTCCATAAGTCGTTTCCAGAAGTTGGACGTAAACTTAGGATCCCTATCCGAGACTATACTGTCCGGCAGACCATGTTGTTTGAACATATTCCGAAAGAAAGATTCTGCAGCGTTAACAGCTGTGTCGGTTCCCATAGAAGGTATGAAGTGTACGCTTCTTGTTAACCTATCCACCCATGTGGTAATCGAATCGAAGCCTCTCTTGCTCTTCGGAAGACTCACTATGAAATCAGTAGCCAGTGAGCCCCATCTCCGTTCTGGCATCTCTAGAGAGCTTGGTTCTGTTAACTTTTTCTGCCTGGAATCCTTGTACTGCTGACATTTCAAACATCCTTGAACATAACTCTTTACGTCACGGCTTTTGTGTTTCCAGTAATAGTTGTCAAGTCTGGAAAGCGTCTTACTGAACCCAAAATGACCACTGATCTTTGAGTCATGGGCTAATTGTAAAACGTTCGACACAGAATTCCTAGGAACACACAACTTGCCAGCGTATTTGAGCTTCAAACCATCTTGACTAAACATCGGAAGAATCTTTTCAACTGTTCGTCGTTTCATTTCTTCTTCAGGCCATTCTCCATGAAGGGCTCGAACTATCGGTCCGAAGAATTGATCACTTTCATAATCAGACCGAACTTTGTTCACGTCAATCGAGGGGACCTCCATTTCGTTAATCTTTGTTTCGTTGTTGACAATGTGAGGTGCCCTTGACAAAGCATCTCCCAGTACATGAATTTTTCCTGGTTTCAATGTAATTGGGAAGATACTAAAGTTCCCGAGTGTTTCAAGCCATCTTGCTTCTTTCCTACTCAACTTAGGTTTCGTAAAGAAGTGCTTGAGAACCTGATTATCCGTAAATATTTCGAACGATGAGCCTTCCAGATAGCAACGAAATCTTCCTAAGAACGATATAAGTCCGAGAAGCTCGCGATCATTCGCAGAGTAGTCGGCCTCAGCTGGGGAAAGTTTCTTTGAATAAAATTCGATAACTCTGTCCTTCCCATTTTCATCAAGCTGAGTCAACGTGCCGCCTACAGCCAACTGCGAAGCATCGACATGACCTCTAAATGGCTTCTTCCAATTCGGTGACACAAGTATTGGAGCACGAGTTATGGCGTTTTTCAGAGACTCAAATGCAGACGTGCATTTATCATCCCATTTATCCATACCCATTTCTTTCTTTGTGAGATTCGTGAGCGGAGCAGCTATTTCTGAGAATCCTGCAATGAATCGTCTAAAGAACTACAGCAATCCGAGGAAGTTTCGAAGGTCCGTCAACGTATCAGGCCTTGGCCATGTCTTCAATACGCTTGCTTTCTCAGGATTAACTCGGATTCCTTCTTTTCCGACAATGAATCCCAGAAATTGCATTTCCGATTTCATAAACTCACACTTCTTAGGTGATACGTACAGCTCATGTTCTCTCAATCTCTCCAATACGGTTTCCAGATGCTTTAGATGACTCTTCTCATCCTTACTGAATATCAAAAGATCATCCATGTAGACCACCATGAAAATATCGATACAATCGTAGAATATCTGATTCATTAACGTCTGAAACGTTTCCGGGGCATTACACAAACCCATAGGCATTACAAGATATTCAAACTGACCATACTTTGTATTGAATGCAGTCTTCTCGATATCTTCAGGTCGAACTCTTATCTGATGAAACCTGGTTTTCAAATCCAACTTTGAGAAAAACTTTGCACCTCCAAGACGATCAAACATCTCATCAGATCGCGGCAATGGGGCGTTATTTCTCTTGGTTATCCGGTTTAGAGCTCGATAGTCAACCACTCTCCTTAATGGTTTGTTCTTCTCTTTCACGAAGAACAACGAGGCTCCATAGGGTGACTTGCTTGGTCTGATCTTTCCTTTCCTTAACAGTGTTTCAACATAGTACTTCGCTGCTTCCAACTCTAAAGGCGATAGCTGGAAGAGAGGACGATGTGGAGGCTTTGCATTGACATCCGTCTCAATTTGATGATCAACGAAACGTTTCGGGGGAAGTCCGTCAGGTAGTTCTTCTTTAAACACATCATTGTACTTCCTGACAAGGTGTTGAACCTTAGGACTTTGATTCCCATCACTGTCGGATTTCAGGATTGAGTTCACTTGAACCAGTCTGAATACTTGAAAGTCACTTCTGTTTCCCTTCTTCTTGATCATTCTTCTGAAGCTTTTCACACCAATATTTGTCACTTTCACTCCTGGAATATTCTTCTCTTCACGGAAACCAATCGGAACAAAATCAGAGCCTATTTTCACAATCCTTTTAGCATAGTCTATTTTGGGATTGGTGGCAACATGCCAAGGCATTCCGAGCAGAACGTCATAACGAGAGCTAGCCACTAGCCAATTTGAAGTATACTCGTGAGAGCCTAACTTCAGCGTTCCGCTCAGAATAATTTCTGATGCTTCTTCCGTATTTCCATCTTGTGAGTGCTTGACTTGGACCCTTGTCCTTACAGTATCGAACAATCCTTTGTTCTTACACATAAACTGTCTCGAAACTACATTAGTGTTACATCCGTCATCTTTCAATACTTTCACTTCTATTCCTTGCAGGTTTCCTTTAAGTATGATAAGATCATTCACGGGTATATCTCCACCCTGACGAATGCAGTCTTCTCGACTTTGTAATGTGTTCGATTCAGCTCTCTCTTCTCTAGAGGCGGATCTCTCTTCTTGTAGAGATCGTAATTCACATCTTAACTGCTTCATCTCTGCAGTGAGTTTCTCCAAAGCACTCATCTCAGGTCCATCCTGAGCGCAAACATTTCTGATTTTCGATGGACCACTTAGTTTTTCGATTCAAACGTTGAATCTTCAACTTGAGAATTATTCCACGATACTGACTTAGACTTCTTGTCCGTTCCAGATTTCTTATGCTTCCAAGCTCGACAGCCTTCTTTGTGACAAACGAAGCAAGATCCAGTACGCATATCCTTCATGCGCTGTTGATACTCTCCACTGTTCATGCTTGAATTCTTTGTGCTGCTTCGGAAAGCCCTTCCTTGATAGTGTGTGCCAGTATTTTCAAAGTTCCCTATCTCCGTGGGCTGTGGACCAGAGCTCCGAAAGCTCGACGGCTGTCCACCACAGGAACTGTACATTCCGGCACCAAACAGAGCACTATCCACACTTAAAGCAATTCGAGCGGCGTCATCAATAGTAGTCGGGTTCGACTTCAATACTTCCAGCTTCACTTGAGGCTTCAATCCTGAGCAGAACCTATCCAGCTCCTCGTCATCAGAAATTCCTGGGATAGCCAACACAGTATTTCTGAACTCTGTGAGGTATGAAGACACAGAAGTTTGCTGAGAGAGTCGACGAAGCTTGTCTCTTGCACGTCGAATGCTATCCTGAGGAACGAATTCTGCTCTTACTGCTGCTTCAAATTCTTGCCACGTAGTTGGTATCTATTGTGATTTAACTAATACATACCACCAGCTCGCAGCCGTGCCTTTCAGTAGCATAGAAGCAAAGCCAATCTTGGTGGCCTCATTAAGATCGAGATCTGGACTAGCGACCTGCACGAGATTCAGATACTGGCTGACTTGGTATATCGAAGCATCCACAACCAATCGATCCCTCTTGCCATCGAAGTCACCCGGCTTACTTGGTCTGAATACCCCCCACATGAAGAATGATCAAATCTTCTCTAAACTCTTGACTGCTTGATTTCCGTTTGCTTGATTTCCACTTCTTGGGATTCGTCCCTAGGCGACGGGTCCTCTACCCGCGGAGAAGGTGATTTCAGCAAGCTCTGTCCGGCTCCCACACCACTAGGGCTCCGGTACTTCTTAATCCGTTCGGGATATCCCCACCAGTTTACTACGTAAACCCTTCGGTGTCCTTACCCTATAGGAAAAAGATCACGAACCGACCAACTGCAGTCTCCTCCCCTTGACTTGCTCTATGGTACTGGAGTCTTACTTGAATATCTTACCTGATCGAACCCTGTTTTAGCGTTACTCGAATCCTTGTCCCAGTCGGTCGACCTAGCGAACAGCAAGGTTACTGGAGTAGTCAGTCAGCCTAACAACAAATGAACCAGACACCCTGCACTCCAGCCCCGAGTACTAGTTCACTGTTGCTTCTGTTTGACAGCCGGCTCTCCTGCCCACGGTCTGTCAAGGCGTACCTGGCACTCCAGCCCGCAGGTACCCTTATCGCAACTCTAAACACTTGATTATGTTTCCAGATTCGCTCCACCCGAAGCGAGGCCAGCCCTGCGATGCTACCAGTGCGACGAAGGCAGCTGGGCTAGGGTGGCTATCGGGGAGCGCGGTGCGATTTTCGAGTGATGCAATGTGTTGTACTTTACTTTTCCTACGGTCTGAGATCTTATCCCCCAAAAGTCACTAAAGTCGGGGACCAGGTCCTCCTTATATAGACTTTTGACCCCCTTTAAATAGCTCTTAAACGCATTTTTTCTAGATTGTTCTAGACTCATCTAAGAAGTTTCTAGAATAGAGAGAGAATCTTCTAGATAGTTCTAAATGCATAACATATGCATCAATATTACACAAATGATGCAACATCTCTACAATGATGTTGCTTGAAAGAAGTACTATCTGTACATGTTTGTTGCAGCAACCGCCGTTTTTACATAAGATAGAAACTAGCCTGCTTATCAGTTAAACATATATTCTATACTTTTTAATTCCTTAAGATGCATTCTTTCACATGGAAGCAGTTTCGTGAGGCACATATTCTTTGAAGTAGGTTGTACCAAGTCTTTACTGTTTGGAGGTCAAAACAGGAAAAACATTTGGTCAAAATAACTAAAAATCAGCACCTAAATTTACAGTTTAGCTTCATATGGAGCCAGTTTTCTATTTCTTAGTAATTAGGCAATAAATGCAATCCACAACTTTTATATAACTGGAACACATTGCCAAACGCTCTTTTTATGATGGCCTCAACATTTGAAGTATGCATTACTAGATGATTGAAAGAGATATTTTCAATCGACATGTTTCTGTGGATCGTTTAAGGCCAAAAATATTTGGTTGTTGTTTTCTTTTGCTAAAAATTAAGTTTTCTACACAAAACAGTCTATCCTTTTAAAAAAGATTATTAAAGCTCTGCTTGCCTAGATTCAAGAGGCGTTTTCTAAACGATAAAGATTTATGGTTTTTATTTTTGTTTTCTTCCTTTCTGCTCTACGTTTAAAAATTCATATCTTGAATGAATTTCAGTTACTTTTTAAGAAAAATCTTTGCCTCAGATGAGGCCAATCCTCCGGGCATGTAAACACTACTACTGTTTTTCACAGTAAAACTGTTCGACGTCGAAACATTTGACGTGGAAAGATTCCAATATGATGATTGGCAGTCTGTCGTTGGCACGGAACCTCTTTACTGAGATCGAAAGATAATTTAAAGTCTTTCTATAAAAGTTAAACCCTGTTTTGACGGAGTGTTTTTGTAAAATAATTGGCATTCTTTGCCGTCCTGAGAATTTTCTGATGTGTTCAGGTTTCGTTGTTGACATTGTTCTAAAAAAATATTGTCTTATATCAATATGCTTGTCGTTTTTGTCGAGGTTTGCTTTGGCGCAATCAAATCTGCGTAACGTTTGTCGATATAATGTAGCTTCAGATTATTCAGGGCGTTATTGTTTCTCTGAAAAGCTTTTGAATAGCTTTGTGTGTTTGGTAGCAGTTTCAGATGATATATATTCGGCTTCCGTTTTCGATATGGCCTACATATATTTTCACGTAATGACCAAGATAAAGAGGTGACGTACACATATCAAACAATTCCAGAAATAAAATTGGGATTTTTTTCTGGTTTTCGATAGCACAATTGCTGTAAACCTGGAGCACCTGTTCTTGTTTTAGAAAGTTCTGTCCGGCGAGTGAGAATATTCCGTGTGTTGAGGTGCCTTTCAGGTGATTCAAGAGGAATTGAAGTGCTTCTTGATGATTTTT
Source organism: Agarophyton chilense (assembly GCA_030374765.1). Taxonomy (NCBI): domain Eukaryota; phylum Rhodophyta; class Florideophyceae; order Gracilariales; family Gracilariaceae; genus Agarophyton; species Agarophyton chilense. Next base: position 16,623 of record JARGXX010000029.1, read on the forward strand.
TTGCATGTTGGACATGTGCTGTGAAAGACGTTTTGTTACATAAGCCACATCTGGATCTGTGCTTTCTGTTGTATAACTTATTTATCCTATGATTTTTCTGTAGATTGCGCCGTCAAATTGTCTTCGTTTTTTGCTCTTGGTTTCTGCTCGAGAGTTTACATGCTGTTGTATGGCGTGATCGTTGGAGTGCAGTATTTCATGTTGGTTTCTTGCAGCACTTCATAGTAAAAATCTGGTTGAGATATGTGAGTGCCGTATTTTGATCGTCCGATTCTTCAGTTGAGGAGTCTTCACAGTAATCCGAGTCATTTTTTCTAGTCTTTGGTGATCATTTTGGGTTTTAGATCTTCGATGAGTGATTGTTTTGGATGCAAGGACTAAAACGTCGTCGATTGTTATACAGATAATTATGTAATCTTGGTGTGCATTTTGGATTTATAGGCAGGGATCGTGTTTGGAGCTGAAGAAACCGAGTTTGGTGAGAAACTTCTGAAATCCATGATTGTAGTACAAAACGGCGAGTGTTGACCTAAACCCCTAAACCCAAAGTTGTTATCAACAAACGAATTCTCTCGTGCGGTACTTTGGAAAACACTTTTGTATTCGTTAAATACAGTGGTTCCATGTCACATGGAACCAATGGAAACCCTTCACTGCGCTACACGTAATTCTATGTACAGTGGTGCCTTTGAAGAGCACGCAACAACTACCCTCGCTAATAGCGCAGGAAACCACCGAAAACCAAAACAGCATGACCGATAATTGCGATCCGATCCTCGTGCACGGGCCTCGTCGTCCTTTCATCTACCCTAGATTCTGGGGTACCCATCTATCCTTGTCAGAACCTTGTACATCTCACCACGCATGGCCGTAGTACTATGGTCGGCTTTGCCTTATTCTTTCACGAATGGTCATCTATTGTCACACACATGAATCAAACCCGCGCGGCGCATACCCACTCCGAATCTCATGAGCTGCATCTCACTTGGTGAGCCTGTACTCCCGCCCGTTCTTCTTACCATCCGCTTCACAAAACCTCAAGCCACATCGTCACAGTCCTTAGCAATCCTAAGTACCACAAATAGTTGCTGCACTGTTTCTTCGTTATCCCACGTACATACCACAATATCTGTGGCCACACTTTCCTCAAAAATGGATGATACTGCGTCGTCCTCTTTAACAATATGGTGCGCATACGCGGGCCGTCGCCCACCGTCCTTCTCCACTGATACGTACCTAGCCCGCAAAAATATGGCAATGTGCTTTCCTTCACATCCATGAGTTCCTGCGATTTGATTCTCCAGCTGGCGGCTTCGCTCCAAGTGATGTGAAGGCCGATGTTGGGCTCAATCTCTAATAACTGCCTCCCATTCGAAGCATCTTCCCCACGGGAGACTAAGTTCTCCACAATCTCAGAGTTGCGTCATTATCCGTTCTCCAAAGCTCTTGCGTATCTCTTGCGTAAAGCTTGCAGCATTTGAGCTGCACCCGTTTTCGTGTCATACAATTCGATTCCATCTGTGTCTGAGATGGGGCAGCCGGCGCTGCCCCTTCTCAGCTCATTCCCGTTTCATTCCTTCTCCGGTCGAACAACAATAGTAGAACGTGTGCAGCCGCTCGAACCAGTCTCGAGCAATGGCTCTCTCCATGGCATTCAGATGCAAGTTTTGATGCTTGTTGACTTCAAGCCAGCCCTTGAACGTTCTGGGAACCATCTCCGAAACCATGTCGGAGCAATTACTGGCATGTGAAAATTTGGAACGGTGTACATGCACAGTTCAAGGCCTCGATGGGCGTTCGGCTTGTCCAAACCCTTCGCGCTTTCTCCATGTGTGCGGTAAATAAAGAACAACGGTTACAAGTACCAATCCTTCGATCTCTCCACCTCCCCCTGATACCTTAGCGCACTGTCACGGTCCGTGTAATGCATGTCCGTCACACTATCAATCTCCTTCGCTGGCCATCGATAGACGCAGGGTCCCGATTCTTGCAAAAAGCGTGGGAGCGCTAAAATAGATTCTCCAATCCCTATTCACAACTACTCAAACACAAAAGCAGCATACATCAGAACACAGAACAATCCCGACATCATCAATCCCAAGAGTCCCTTGTACTTGCCCGATTTGTCCCATCGCAGAATATTTCCCTGGATGAGAAGACCATTCCTTGTAGTAGCGTTAGTAATTCGCAGTTCCACTGCGGCTCGATGACTTCCCGATGCCAACTTCTCGAAACACATGTTCAAGACGTTCTTGGTGAGACCTGTGAGAAGGTATTCAGGAAGTGCGGCCGCACTTAGACTATAATTAAACACTGAGACCAGCACAGGATTGTTTTGTTCGGTAAAACACGGGCTTTGCGCCGGCTGCTGCTTCTCATAAAACTTCAAAGATGGTAGACTGCTCGCGCTCTCGCATTTAGCGCATCGAAATCCAAGTCTCTTCATAATTGCCCTGGCTGACTGAGACTTCCGTATGGCGCGCATCCTCTCTTCGAAGCGAACATATCCCAGTCTTCTCGATTAAATCGCGGTGGAATACACTATTTCCGGTTCGGTGTCACCTTTCGTTCTTCTCACAGCGCACAACGTGCAAAAGTCGTTTGCCTGGTACCACATCACGTCAAACGTTGCAGCAACAGCGTTGTAGTACACAAATAATGAAATGGGATCTATAAGAATTCTAACTCGACGTCAGTACGAGTCCATTCCGTGTACTCCATTCATAGTGCCATTCGAAACATCATCAGATACGAGATCCAAGGAGTCGTTAAGAGTATGCCCTTGCGGTGCAATCGCGGGAACGTGGGCGGTTGCAACAGATTTTCTCGACTCTGACGACAGACCGAGCGGCATAATATAGCATCCCCCCACGCAACGTGAGTCGGGCAGAGATTTGTGTTTCTGGAAGCTGTCGGCTTACAATGGTATCCGGTACATGAAATATTCCTCTCCGCTCTTCAGATAGCCCTAGTTCGTCTGCCTCCTGGGCATGGGCCCTTCAGGAAAAGATTCCGTCCTCGACCTCGAACTCGTAAGCCATATAACTTCTTCGGCCGCAATCGGAACGACTTTTATTCTCCCTTTCGGGATGTTACACCGTGAGTACAACCAGATGACGCTCGGGTGATTTCTTTCGTACGAGGCGACCTAGAGATACGACGAGTGTAAACACAGTCTCTTAAGTTTGAATTCTGCCTAACGCCCGAAGAATCAAACAGACACCACCAGGACTTATCTAAGGTCTTTCCACATCTCTTGATGTCATAATGGTTCACTATGCGCTTTTACTGACTCTGCTACTGCGCGAAGAAGAGGGCCGCCTGCGCTTCCTTCCCCAAACATTGCCCTTCCTAACATGTCAGTTAAGGGCGAATGAGCTGCTCTTTGCAAAGATTTGTACACAGCCGTATTCTACGAGAACCACTCATCCCATACGGCGCCTGTTTCAATCTGCGTGCAAAAAGACGATGCAGCAAACCAAATGCTTCCGACAGTACGAAAAGCGAAGACGTTACGAAATTCGGCCAGGATTTCATGGTCTTTTCGAACGATCCACCTCATTCTTGATACTTCCTCCCCAACAGAACCGAACATTGCGGCCAAAGGCTGTATGGAACCTTCCCACGGTCCTCTGAAGCAGCTGCACAGACTGCATTGTTGTAAGTAACCCACAGCGCGAGACTTATTCCAATGGCGGCTGTACGATGCTGAACGATAGGGGAACTCTCAATACTGATTAAGTCTGCATTTCCCCTCCTCGAATTTTCGAAGACATCTGCATAAAACGGGTACGTGACAATGCCCAGATTGGCCAATTCTGATGGAAACATGAGCCTGACGCTGTTGCCCAGGTGGTTGTTCGTGTAATTTTCCTGGTGGAAGCCTCTCCGAACCCTTGCACTACAAGGTCCGCCGGGTATGCTGTGAACGAATGGGATGCTGCTCTGCAGAAGACATGTCTTTATCAGGGGTGCAGTCATCGTTGTTGGGATCTTCTTGTATGGTAATAACCGGAAAGACTCGTTTGCCGCCTTGAAAGCGCCCACTAGTATAGCATACTACGACGCAGTGAACCTAGTCTTCCCACTAACCTCCAGATACCCGAAAATTCGCTCCCATGTAGGCACAGCTTGCATTCCCTTGCATAAGAATTTCTAACCTCGTTATGTCTTCATTTTCTTTTTTGCTTCCCGACTTTTGCTGATAGTCTTCATCCCCGTCGCATTCGACCGGCAGCACCTCCATGTCCTGATACAACATAGAACCTCCTTCCTTGCCAAACGGTTGCAGTAACTTTTCTTATACGGTACTCACCTCTCTATTTGAAACATCTTTTAGGTAACCCACAAGATGATTTCAGAAATTCAGGTTTTAGTATGCCACTGCGTTCTGCACAGAGGCCATTATATTGGAATTGATGACACCATTTTCGATGAAGATCCTATGCAATATGTCATTCAATCGATCCAGAACGCAGAGGATGATATGAAAACTCTCGTACGGAAAGCTCAACAAATAGATGTGACCTTACTCCCAGGAAAAGATTTGATGGAATCATTCGAAACAGAGGTCAAAGAAGTGCTTACTGTTGCCCGTGATAAGTCAGGTTCTTCCCTTGATGACTATATACTGAAGTCTAACAACATCAAACGAATGGTAAGCGCTGGAACAAAAGATTCCTTCATCAAAATAACCCAGATTTGTGCGTACGTAGGCCGCCAGAACGTTGAGGGCAATCGAAATCTTACGGCTTCAACCGCATAACCCTTCTTCATTTCGTGCTGGATGACCTTGGTCTAGAGAGTCGTGGTTTGGTGGGAACCTCCATGTAGCGGGGACTCACTCCTTCGGAGTTTTTCTTTCACGATATGGGAGGGGGCAAGAAGGTCTGGTCGATACAGCAGTGAAAACTGCAGAAACAGGTAACATTCAACGTACACTTATAAAACCTATGAAAGAATTTATGTTTTGGTATGACGGAACCGTGCGGAATTCATGCAATCATATTATAGAGTTTTCATATGAAGAAGATGGAATGGATGAGATATTTCCTGAAGATGAAACCACAACTTTCCAAGTTTCACAGTCAGCCTCAGAGGCGGGAAACCGTTTGCAGTTTTCCATTCTTGTAATTTTCTGCTTTTTTCGCCAAAATAAGTGGCGTGATATTTGAATGGCCCACCGTAGCCGGCTTTGGAACTGCTTTCACGGCTACAGTTGGGAGTATCGAATGGTGTTGAAGAGGAAGAAAGCGTCAGATGCACGGATGTGCGGCGAGATAGCAAATCCCAGCGCCGTGACTCTGGGAGTGAAAGGGGTGGCGCCGGCGGTGGTAGAGAAGGCCCACCTAGAAGCGGGCTAAGAAGTGTGAGAGACGCAAGGGTGCACGGCGATGGGGGTTGTGTGGAGGAAACCGTAAGGGAGGAGATTTCTTCGAATCCGAGCATCAAGAATTTCAAGAACGCGACATGAAGCCGAAAGGCGGGAGTTGAGAAGATGCACGCAATGCAGAATGGAAATCCCAAAGTTGTGAGCGTTGGTACACAGCGGGGAGAACGTGCAGGTGGTCGGAAGGGCAGAACTTCTAAAACTCGCCGTGATGGTGTGAAAGAAGTATACAAAGCTACTGAACCGGTTGGGAAAGGGCGTACGGTCGTTGAGACATGTACACATGCAATGATTTAGAGGATTGAGGATGAAGTAATAGTAGAAGGTGAGGAAAAATGGGAAGGGCAGTCAAGAAGCGATGCGAACGATTCAAAACGGAGACAGGAGCCACAGATATTACGAAAAGGATATTAAAGGCGAAGGATATCAACATCTCACTCTACCATTGTAAAGAAAACAGCGGTAACAGGTGAAATTGAGAGGGTTATTGGAGCCGGCACCCGACGCGCAGCTAACCGTGCAGGGATCACACGTACTATAGAAGATGAACAGGATGGGATACCCGTCTGATTAGAAGAGAGGGTTGAGTAAGAAGCGAGGGTCGCCAAAAAAATTTGCAACGCGAAGAAACCGCTGTAGAAGTAGGAGCTCACAAGAGAATCTTCGGGAAGAAGACAAACTGGGCGAGGAATAGAAGCACGGCGAACAAGAGGAGTGGAATACGAGATTGAAGTAACAGATGGAAAGGAAGAAGGGCCTCGTGTTTTGGGAGAGTGTTTTGTAAGTGCGTCTGGTGGAAAACAGGGGGTTGGCGGTAGAAGTAGATCGCAGACTCCAGATGGCATGCGTGTGAGAAGAACGAGAGTAGTATCGGTAATGCCAGCGAGAACTACGATGGGTGACCAACGGAGAGTTGAAAGCGCAAGAGGACGATCTGTTGCATAGAACGACAAAAAGGGTGCAGAGGCTTAGGAGGAGGATGTCCCTATGTTACCTTGTAGTTCTTTGGTTCAGAAGGTGAATGTTTCGAAAGGGGGGTCAGGTAAGGTGAAAGATGATTACTGTAGTGTGATGATGAGTCTGAAGTTGGCGCAGAAGGAAGTGAATCGCTTGAGGGCGGAGGTAAGTGGACAGAATGTGTGGGTGGACAGCTTGAGGGCAGCGTTGAACACTCGGAAAAGGGGAGGGAAAGGGCGTGGATCAGGAGATATGGCGAAGCGACGAAAGTATGACATTGAAGTAAAGGAGAGCTTCTATGGGTTTGTACGGTATGTCTATGACAGGATTCTACATTATGCGAAGCTGTAGACGTCTGAGCTCTGCTTCAAGACCAAGATGGTTGTAAGGAATTTGATGAATCGAAGTGAGACCATCGGAGCCCAAAACGAAGAGATTATTTTTGTGGTAGGGCGGAACGACATAAGACCGAATTGTCCGTTTCAGGTGGCGACAGAAGTGAGGGCGTACACGCCGTCATTTCAAGGGGAAAGCGATGTGTCGCTGAATTATGTTGTGGGCACGGAGGTGGAAGAGAAACGGTGGGAGTTCATACCGACTGTGGGGAGGAAGCAGGAGTGCTTTGAGGATATGAGTGAGGATATGTGCTTGAGACAGCGGATGAGCCAG
>JARGXX010000030.1:0-65586 GCA_030374765.1 Agarophyton chilense
TTTTTTGTTGTGTTGTGCAATAAATAAATATAGTTCTTTTACTTTTGACGCGGGCATTATATGCTACTCTGTAGCGGCCGTTCGTTAGCTGCCTGATTTATTACAAAAAATAGTTCATGAAATTCATTTTAACCTTGTTGCCGACATTTTACCGTGTTCAAGAATTACCTCTCTACTTTGTGCGCCCCACATACCAGGTTTGCGGAGTGTTCTTATACTTTTGCACACCACTGTAGCATACCACGTGGTCAACTTATTCCGTATGCTGACAACGGGGGTATGGTCGCAGTTGGGGAATTGTTTATGGCCTACTGAAGTGGTCTAAAATTTTCGTCTGAAGGAGCGAGGCGTCATTTTCCAACCTCAATACCCTCTGGCAGACTCGCAGTGCCCTTTATATGCATTTATTCATTGTGCCCAAGCGCTCCATTGTAGATATTTCTATCGCAATAGCTTTCAGCTCATCATTTGCACTATCAAGCTCCTTTTCATCCTCATGCTCTGCCATATCTCCATTCGAGCAATCAATGCCTGCCTCAAGAACTGCCCGATGCTTTCAAGAAATAGCCTCAGTAACTTCATCCTACTCCACAGGGTTCAACAAATCTTCTTTGTCCACCCTAGTATATATTACACCATGTTCATTAAGACCTCTGACGATTTTCTCGCGTTAACTACTCTATACATCGTTGTTGTGCTCTTCATCTTCCAAAACATTTTCTTCAAAGCAATGTCTATAACAGTTTAAATTTGAAGACGCCGCAACGCATTGCTTTCAGTATATTTATGTTGTAAATTTACTTCTTTGCGGCGTCTATGTTTTCAAACACACGAAAGAGTAGTCGACGACGGTACTTTGCCTTCACTGCCGATGTTATCCCCTCGTTAAGAGCCTTCAATCGACTTAGAGTGTTCGGAGGAAGAAAACAAACTTCAAATTTTGAGAGTTCAGGGAGCATGCCATGAGACCAGTATGCCGAACAGTTGTCAATGAACAACAAAATTTTACGATTCGGTGTGCGACGCGCGTAGGCGTCCAGATGGCCCAGCCAGGCAGAGAAGAGGTCCTGCCTCATCCATGCCCTTCTTGTTTGTATGATAATCAAATCCAAGCTCATTCCTATACTTGCCGCAAAATGGACACGGACGAACAGAGTTTCCGATCATCATCAACGGTAACTTCTCAGACCAATCGGAATTACAGCATGCCTGGAAAGTGATACGGGTTTCATACTTCTTAAAACCAGACGGAGGTTTATGTGATGGAGATCAGCTCGGCGGTTGTCGGAAGAACAGACCGAATTCATCAGCATTCCATACATTCCTCGGCCCAAATTCAGCAACCTTTGCTTTGATTTCTGGCAAGGCGTTGATAAGCCCCGATTCATCTGTGCTCATGGCCTCCCCATTAACACGATGAAATGTGATGCTGTGATTTTTCTGGAAACGGTCGACCCATCCGCTTGAAAAAAAGAGATTAAGCTGCTGGTCGGAAGGTAGATGTTTATTGGCTTCCTTTTGAAGCCTTTCGGGTTGTAAGCGTATAATGACACAGTTTATCTGAACCCCATTTGCGGCGCGATCGGATAGCCAAGAATACAGTGCTGCTTCAAGTTGGGGTGCGGCGGGAGTGCGACTGTTTTTGAACCTTGGGCAGGCGGTTGGTGGCAGGTTGACAAACTCCGACTTGGCTGACAATAGCCGAGATATGGTGTTCTGGTCGGGTGTTTTCTGGAAACGGAAAGTGGTTTGTGCCGAAGTGGGCACCGCACGCTGTGTGTTTGGTTCTATTAAGGCGCGTCGACGGTCATGTTTAGCAATGATACGCTGTTTCTGCAGCACAGTAAGTGGCTGACCCATACTACGACGCTGTGGCGTGAAAGGAATGAAGGAGGGCGGTCTTGGGTGTGTAGCCATTGCGTGGTGCGTGCGGAATGATAGGGACAGTGTTCTTTCTGATGTAGTATTCAACATTTAAATTTGAATATCAAACCGGAGACGGGTACGGAAAGCTTCAAATTTGAATCCGTATGCATCCGGCGAGGGAATACATTCAAAAATATAATAGAAAACAGGTGTTTACCCCGGCACGCTATGCAAGTAGGCGTTATGTATTACATCACGATTCCGGCTCACATTCGTCCCTTTTTTGACGGTTGCATGCAAAAGTATGCTGCCTGCGGGGGTATGCTTCCAAGGAGGGATGATTTGTGCGGGGTAACACTTCATCGTAGTTGTAGGGGCAGTGCTACGCAGTTGAACTATCGTAGAGCGCCTGCGAAATCAGAAAGAGGGACCAAGTACCACCGTTGTCCGTATGGAGCGGCCATGTTCCCTTTGGCCGCCCCGAGGGTTGTTTAATTGTCCCGGGAGCCGAATGCGCGATCTCCGACAGCACTTTTTGTTGTCAAATGTGTTGCACGTTGTCGAGCTTTCGTTGCACACCTTGGTTTATTTTTCCAATATGTAAGAGACTTGTGAGAGGGGGGCAACGCACGAGTGAAGCGCGCGCCGATTTTTTATATAATGCAAGCGACGCACATCTACCGTACAGTTGCACTCAAATAAGATATAAAACAAAACATTATTTAGACGTAGCGCTGTAGAAATGACATTTTCTTACAACCGTGAATTCAGCACGCAACGTAAATGCAATCTGAGTCGAGTTAGAGGCGCAGATTAAGAGATTAAAACAGGGTGGACGGTGCTGGACCAAAAGCCGCATGTATTCTCGAAATGACTTGCCTCAAAATTTCGAAAACAGAGCCAGTCCCACTCGGCTCCAACAAGCTCTGGTCAAGTCAGCTCTACTACAGCGCATCGGCTTTGCCTCTCTCTTTGGAAAAAAAAAAATCGCTTCGCTCAGCTTGTGCCTCTTTTTCTATCAATCTTTTGCGTCTTTTCTCTCTACTTGCAGGTTAGATCTTGTCGCCAGAACGGCTGCGCCGAATCTTTTTGCAAACCCGTCAGTAACAGGGGACTTTTTAGCATCATCTTTTGGTAAAAGAACCGATTGATGTGACGTATATATTCTATTCTATGGCCATCAGACATTCAATCAAGAGTAAGTGACTCTCACTTTTCTTTTGATATTTTGTGCAAGTACAGACTTCTGTCTGTTTTGGATAAAGTACAAGCGTCTGAGATATTATCGAGCAAATGCTCAACTTTATAAGGCTTTGTCTTGGAAGTGGAAACCATCACCGTCTCCAAGGAAGCAACACCCAACACCGACCTTTCAACTTCTCCCAAACCCTTTAGCCATCCCCCCGTCCTGTGCATTTTTCACTTCGATACTCAACGTGAGAAGCGTCGCCGCTGTTATATATCTTTAAAGGCCTGCTTGAAGCGGTTTTCCCGTCTGCATCGTCAACTTGCAGAGTCGGTGCCAATCAGTGGTTCATCAATGCGACGGTAAGCATCAAAACGCGTTACGACGTGCTTCTTGCAAAGAAACTGACGTCTGATGCCTTTTTTACGATATTACATTTCCCAAAGCTTACGATCTCTGAGTTCATTATAAAAGTCGTCGACATCGAGCCGGCCGCAGAAAAAAAAACATTCTTTTTCCCAGAACATTCAACCTACACAGATCTAGTTTGTACATCGTGATCTAGGCATTTTTGATTTTCATTTTATCGAATCACATCTTTATTTTTCGTCTTACTTCATCAAATATATTGATCACTTTATCATTCGCACTATCTACTTAATACACTTTTTCGTTCTGTCTACTTCTGCTGACTACTTTCCTTTGACTACTTTCCTTTGCCTTATTCTGGGCTGGTGCTCTCGAGAACATATCTATTATTTGTGTTCCCTTTGGTTGTAACCACCCGTGGTGTGTGATCTTCCTACTTTTACGGATACAATGTTCACAAGATTTCTTATATGTACAGAATACTCTCTGTACACCCGTTGCTTCTCAAAAGTTATGACCACCGAATTTCATACTCAAAATTCCAAAAGTAATATGGTTTTGCTATACAGACATAAATAGATTTCATTGTAGCCAAGATCCATAACCTTTAATACTAGTTGGTATATCTTCAGCGAGTTTAAGCTTGATAAGTATGAATCTACCATTTGATGATTAATGCCACAATGATCCAAGTTTATGCCCATGGCCGGTCCCTGCGATAGTTTCAAGAGACCTTCCATTTATATAATCTTGAAGGGCACAAAAACGAGTGCAGAGTTAGATGTAAGCTTTTACCTCTCAGGTTCAACAATGTTTTCTGTATTTTTATATCAGTTTCGTATTTAGAAATAAAACAATAAAAAGAGAGCACCCCCACTCTGTTTATGCGGATTTGTAACGTATTTGTTACGTATTTGACGATTATGGCCATTGCAGACGAATCCATAACCAACATAAACTGAATAGGGCAAGTCTTGGTATCTTTAAAGCAAATAAGAGCAAAATTTTGATGTGAAATCTGACAGCCTTGCTCTGCCCTGCAGCAAAAATAGGAATACCAATGATGTCACATAGTGGCAGAAAATTTTAGCTTTTGGATTGTTGATGTATAATGCCGACTGTAGAAGGAATGATTGTGATGGATCATTTGCAACAGAGTTTCGGACGAGCTACTATCAAGGTGTTGGTAGTTACGTAGCAGTGTTGACATATAACTTCTGTTTGAGTATTTATTAATATGGTAATCAAAATACAATTTAATACAGTGGTAGAGTGGCCGCCTGGCATTATAGTTAGGTCTCTGACGCTAGGTCAGAGACCAAGCTGCACTTCAATGCGACAAGGCAAAATAATTATGAATGGCATCCATTTTGAACGCGGTTTCACACGACTTATGCATTTTTACCACTTTCGATTTGTTATAAATCTTTCTCATATTAGGAAGCATCATTGCCCGACGGACTGGTCGTGTAGACCAACTGGTCACATGTGCGCCCAGCACTGCTGGTTAGTTTATATATTTTATCTACATTATTTCTAATTAGGTAGGGAGTTTACTAAAGTAATGTACACTATATAATGGCCTGGCGACCTCGCCATGCCACTCAGTAAACCTTCCCCAACCATGCTTCGTGGCCCTAATTCTTTTCCTATTTCGCGTGGTACAAATCTATCGAGATGTTGGGCTGCGCTACCCACTGTACACTTACCCACCCCGCTTCTTCAAGAGAACTACTTCCACCGTTGGCGTCTGTTACTTATTACTTGTCTTATTCTTGCCTCTGTTTAGAATTGTTTCTATGTGATTTCTCTGGGCTCCCGTGCCCAACGCCCCGTGTGCCTCACTGGGTGGTAGCACTTTCCTTTCCCCCACTCTCGAAACTGAATCCCATCTTTGTTCAAATACCCTTGAAACTATCCCTCCCAATCCACTCTCCTCGCTTGTCGTTCCGGGCTGCTTCTGGATTACACTCCGACTTCGTTGTGTATTCCCGAGCAGGCTCCGTTTTGTGCTAACCACTATAGGAGACGATACCGAATGTCTTTTTGTGGCTTGGTCTCCTGACCTCGCACCACGAAGTAAGTCTCCGACTTACAAGGAGTTGAGTCCTTCTTTGGTTTTTGGTCTACAAGGTGGTCTCCACATTCTTTTGTCAGTTCTCTTTTAAGATTCGTTCCCTACTTCGTGGATTGATAGCACTTCGTGAAAGTATTTGGTTTCCCCGAACACCAGTGAAACTGTTCCAAGATGCCACGGCGATCGTCGGATGCCGACCCCGCCCAAACGCGGAGCCCTTCTGTCTCTGATATGACCACCGCTGTAGTTTTCCGTTCTCTGAGAACGTTCGACTCTGTGGCACCCCCTAAGGTTACCCACAACCCAAAGAAAAAAGCCAGGACTCTTTGAAGAGTATAAATCAGCCGCCGAATACGTACAATGAAGGACACAGTACCGTTGATGAAATGGATCCTGCCGCGGACACCCAGGTCTTCGCAGATTCCGCGACACTCCTGGAAAAAAAGGCAAAGTGATGATGATGCAGATCTGCAAAAGCAGCTCGTTGAGATAGACGACACTCATAATACCCTCGCCGAGGATTTTAATGTCCTGCCTGTCATGTTCGATACCTCCGTTGCAAATAATTTGTTAGAAGACCTCCTTTTTGGCTGGCTGATGTTGCCATACTGTTGGAATGTTTCGGTAGTCCTGGTGTTTATGTAAAGAACGCTTAAATTGGTTTCGATTGTGCCAGTTCCCGTGTACAGACGTGCGAGCAGGCCCTCTTGATGGATGAAAATGTCCCAGAGCAGCTGATTGCCGTCTCCGAAATTTTTAACACAGAAAAAACGATGAAAACTGCCGAAAGCGTAAGAAGCAAGACAACTACGACTGCGATTCCTCTAATTCCTCCTGAAATTCATGGATCTCTAACCCTTTGAAAGGATCGGCCTCATCAGATTTTACATCTGACGACGACCGAAGAAGATATTGGTCTCGTTCTACACGGTATTCTGCCACTCAAGGTGCAGTTCGTACCCGTACTAAGGAAAGGAAGCACGCTGGTTCGACGGAAATGAAGGGCACCAGCCTCCTGTACAGTAATACGGTATCTTTTTGATATTATCGGCTGGAGAACTTTTCGTTGGAACATAGACCCCGAGGCATGGAAGAGATGAATAATTGCATAAAGAAAACACATATTTCACTCCGTATCCATTTTTTTGTGGAAACGACCCCATCTTGGTGTTGGATTTTCTTCCCCGCTTTGTTGCGGAAGCCAACATACTTGGTATGTATGAGGAAGAGATTTATTCTTAACCCTCGTACCTTCTCTGTGGCTTTGCTGAGGATCAGTACCACTCTGTAAAAGGTTCACTTAAAGCTTCCGAAGGAGAGCTTATGTGCTGGCCAGAAGCCGTGAAATACCTCTTCGGGTCCTAAGTTACTAATCAAGCGATTCAGTTGGCTGTTATCGCTCTGCATGATACCCACCATAAGCCAGGACAAACAGAAACTGAATTCTACGTACGTCTGGATATGGCTATCCACCGTTGTGGTAATGTTTTCTCCGCTGTAGAGCGATTAGACTTGTACATCGATGGATTGAATCCTGCAATCCATACTTTGGTAGCATTATATCAAGAAAACAGAAGGTGAACCATGTACTTGGAGTTAGGACAACGGCGCAAGCGGAAGCCAATGCCCTCAGAGCCCGTATCCCTGATCATAAGGGCCCTTCCACGGAGGCTTTCATTATGCAAATGAATTCGACATCGTTGTCGCTGGACGCGAGTAATTAGTCCCAAAACACTACGATAACGTTCAATTCGCTCGCTGCGATAGACATTGTACTCCGAAAACAGGACTCCTATCCACTACAGATGCTTCTGGTGTCACGACCCAGAAACAACATCTGCTTTACGCAGCCTCACCACGTTTCCAAGGTTCCTCTATCCCCAATTTGAATTGAAGTACTTGACAGAGTCGACTTGGAAGGAGGGATACTCACTCTGTGGTGAAGTTCCCCGATGCTCGCTCTGGTTGGTCGCCCCAAAGCCCTTGAGTTATATGCCACATATGTCATGAACATAAACATATTTAGCGGGACTGTATTCTCATATTGAGATAATTCGCACGAATGTTCGGTAGTTATGAGGCATTTAGCCCTTAATAGGAGCAAATCGTCCCCATGGATTCGTATCTCTGTGCAAAAACGGACTTTCCATGGAATATTGCGCCTACGAACCCGCGTAATTCGTTGCTTGACCCGGTTTATCCAACTATCGACCCCCGCCCTACTCATAGGTATAACGCCACTGGCACTCCCATTCCAGTGGTGCAGGATGGTAAGGCCCCGCCCCAGGTGGTACAGGCCCTAAGAAAACTGAATTCGAAGTTCTTTTCTTCGGGAGAGGCGTTCCCGACACTGAGGTTGTCGACGCCTGAGGCGCCCCCGCCTCGCTCTCTGATCGAAATACTTACAAGGAAACTGGCCGTCTCAGACGTGAACTCTGAAAGCTTTGGTGTTCTGTGTCGACCGTGGAAACAGTATAAAAATAATCGCTTCCAGGATAGAGGCATGGTAATGGCCAAGCGCATTTACAAGGTATATGCCAATTTTTACTTATATAAACCATTTCTGGTGCGAGCGCTCATTGTTTTGGATACAGGTGATGGCCCGAACTTCATCGTGAGGTCGCTCTTAACTCAGCCCTTGCCGTCTCAAATTCGCCATGGCGTAAAACCAGAAGTCGCTGACGGGAATAACAACCTGTTATCAACGCTGTGAGTCATGGAGCTTTTCGTCCGCTTGGGGTTCTTCATGGTGAAGATTGACTTCATCGTATCCCTAGGATTGGCAGCCTGCGTAATACTGGAATGGAAATGTTGTAATAGATTCCTTGACGCAATAAAGCTCCACCTAATGCGTGTGGAACTGAAAGACGGTTCGTCGGTTCTAGTCCTCCGTTATCCGTCAAATAGTGCCTCTAAGAAGCTCGTACCCTTACCTGCAGCTCAGGAGGCTCTACTCGCTTCTCGAAAATTGTGGTATTCCACTGATGACTGTTTCGGTAGGTAGCAGAGTGGATGTCCACAAAAAGCACCACATGGAGCGGGTGTTGCCTTGCGAGCAACTTTCATTTGAAGGACTTTGTGTGTGAAAAGGCCAGGAAATCCTGATGAAGCGAATGATACGTGTAGACACGAGACAGTAGTCCACATACGGCAGTACGTATGAAACACGGGATCAGCTCGACAACCCTGTGCAAAATAAAAAATTACAAGAACCAAGCACAAAAACAAACACACAAAACAAAGTGGAGAGCAAGATAAATGGGCGCAATAATGGAGAAGGTTCTTAGAACAAGAGCTATAGCTCAGATGCGGTTAGCACTGATTCTATAGGTGCTCTTTCGAGGATGAGGACATTAGGATTCCTAGCGAACACCAAGATGGTGGTTACTTGTTCGTTGTTTGGTCTCTTCCTTCGTCACCCGTGGCCGAGCGCCCTTTATTGTGTCCGGGAGCAAAAGAGCTACTGTACTGTAATTAATACACTGTGGTGGGCCAAAAAGTAATAATTCTAAAAAAAGGAACTAATCATTTTCGTGTTCACCCTGTGCAAGCGTGCATCAGAACAGTGCTATTCAATTTATTCTCATTTTTAATACTTCCCTTTGTTATTCTTCTCATAACATCTCCTTATCGATTACAGTACCAAGAACATATTAGGAGTGCCGTGTGTAGACTGCGAAGATTTTCGATCACTCGAATCAATATGAATCCCAAATGCTACAGAAATCTACCAATCTCTACTTGTCTGCTTCAACATAAATCACACCTGAGTCCCAGATCTGGGTCCTGCCGACTCCCGTCGACACCGGTTACGTGTTATTCAACACCTCCCATCGTTATACGAAAAGTATGAACTCGATGTAGCGAATGGTGCTGGTCATATTGATCCGTACAAGCCGTTAACCGTTCTTGTTTCCCATTTGAGCGACACACCCGAAATTACTGATTAAAAACCAAGGTATTGGGTTTTTCATGCCACACTCCACCACAATATTCTCTACAAAGTTGACTATGGTGTATATAGTCAACTTCGTTCACTCTTAAGAGTGGGAGAACACGGTCACTCAATAACCCATTAAATTGAACCGATAACCATCCAAAGCAGAGAAAATCCCCGTTCCAACGAGATATGGCCAAATAAACGCCGTGAAAGACCTCGAAGAATTCGAGGACCTTAACCTCTACCATGCGCTCGATGGAATCGTGAACGTTTGCGTGACATGTAATGACCATTTTCAACAATGTGGGATAGCTCTCTTTGAGCGCTTCTTAAACCGGAGCACCGGATAGACTTATTGCCAAACGCTAGACCGATTGATCAAAACCCTTATAGATAGTTCTCAAGGCTCGTGAAAAGTAACAGTTCCAAGTTGAAAATATTCTCCAAGCCGCAAAAATTGAACCGGCTCAGTCGCCGTGGGCTTTTCCAGTGTACTGGCTCCAAAACCCGATGAGGCCTGGCGTTTTTGCGTGGACTACCGTCTCTTGAACAACATAACCGTCAAGGACGTGTATCTGATTCTATAAATGAACGCGTACATCGATTTGCTTGGCACTGCTACTTTTTCTTGCTTTTAGACGCCAATTACGGATTCTGGCAAGTTTTTGTTAGAGTCGAAGACCAGAACAAGACCGTTTTTGTCTATTATTTGGTACTTGACCGTTTTGAACGGAGACTTTTTGGTCTGACAAGAGCTCTTTCTACTTTTGAGCGTGCTTTTGATATCGTGCTAACCTTCTTTAAGGGCGTACTTGCCTCGTCTTTATGTACAATTTCATTGTTTTCTCATATAGTCTGGATGAACATGTAGCCAATTTCAGTGAAACTTTGACCATTTAAAGTAAAGCTGGGAATAAACTCAAGTAAAAAAATGCAACTTTTTCACAGATACTGTCAAATATCCGGGCCTATTTATTCGACTTGGACAGGTTGTTATCGAAAAAGCTCGAGTAAAATCGCCTCGCCTAGCGATAGAGCCCATAACTTAAAAGAAAGTACTCTCCTTTCTAAGATTACCCAACTTCTACCCAATATATATACATACCTGCGCGGCCACCGCCCATCCCTTAAACGCATTTACGCGAAAATATAAACCACCTAAGTCGGCACCCTTCTCGTCCGCCAAGAAGCATTTTTTCGATTCTCATATTGAGGCCGTTACATCACCATCCATTTTATAGTCAGGGCAGCCCGAATTGCCTGTTGTAATCTTCATAGACGCTAGCGAATACCAAGTAGTTTGTGCTCTTTTTCAGACAACTTCGGAAGAATAACGGAAATTCATAGGCTATTTGTCCCGTTTGCTACCCACGGGCTATTTGTCTACGTTCTTCTGGTTCATCCTCTGTCTCATAACGGTAAGCAGTTCGTATCGCGATACCTTGAAGACGGATATCGGATTATGGACATAAAGAATCTCTTCACAACGATCTACCACCCCACTTTAGTGGAAAATTCGAGCGGTTTAACCGAGTGTTACTCTCATCTCTCCGTTTTTACGTGGTTGATCACCATACCCCTGGGATTATTTTTACTGACGATTCAAAGTTCTCGTACAATACGCAGGTACACTTTACAAGCGGATTGATTCCATGCGGATTGTGTTTGTCCCATTCAACACCCGCTATCGTGCTTAGAACCCAGAATAAGCTGGAGGACTTTCCTTTGGTGGAGCATTATCGACATAGGTGGAAACGGTGGCTGACGAAGTTGATTATAGCTGCTTGTAGTTCAATGGCCTCTTTTCAAGCCGCTTATAAGCGTCATTTCGAATCTCGCCTGTGCAATACGGTTCCACCGATCAAATCGGGTGACTTCATCTTCATCCGTAAGAATAACTGGAATATTGATAAGGGAAAACCGTACAAACTCTCTTCTATCCGGGACGAATTTTTGAAGGTATCTCTGTCAATGATGATTCCATTCTGGTAGAAATGGCCGACGCTCAAGACTGCATCTCCCGCAACCACGTTGCAATCACCCCCCCTATCACCTGAGAGATACCAGATATTAAAAAACAACCCACAGCCGTGGATAGTGCTCCGCAGCGCACGTCAGTGCCTCAGTCCAATTCAGAAGGTACAGGACCTTCTGTTTTGCCGCACCTACCCCGAAAGTCTCTGATTTGCCGCTCTTGTCTGAAGCTACCCATAAGGGTACCTCTCTCACGCCAGTGCGTGGTGTTTACCCTCCCTGATTGGGAGCCCCAATCGCATCCCAAAACACTCTATCAGATGGGGGGGAGAGGATAACAAGGTACAAACGACAAAGTCGTTTAAAAAAGCCAATACCAGACAGCCCAAACGCCAAAAACGGATTTAAGTCATTTCCAAGTGACTTTGACACCCCCAATAAAGTATTCCGCAGCGCCAATGCTTTCTAGTGATACCAGATGTACCCACATTTTCGACATTTGGGCGAAGGAAGTATCGTAACTTCGAACAAAAACGTCAAAAACGGTAGTGTACGCCAAATCGTACGAACTGACTGACACCACGCCAAAGGGAGCCTTCAAATGGGATGATGATAAACGCCAAAGCGAGGAGTGCTCCTAGGCACAATTTGTAACAGGCACGTGATAAAACGACCCCCACTTCGGGAGATTCACTAATAAGCGCACAAGGCGGTGAATTCTCCTGTGCACAGAGAATGTTTGCACAACCGCCTCCGTCATTAACTTCATCACTGTGAGGACGGATATTTGCACATAAACCCGTGAAGTGTGACCTGTCTCTGTACATGGAAGATAAATCTGTCTCAAAAACACGTCCCAGCCGGAAAGTCTACGGGCAGGAATTCGATCCGGCCGTATTTTGGAACAATTTTGCCATCCAGATGGTTACATTGAGAATCTTGTCAGTCGGTACGGCTGTGGTACCGAGGCCTACTCGGATGAACATATCGAGTATCTCCCACGTTCGAAATTGGTTTCATATCACCGTCAAACGCGAACCGGGATCCCTGCAACGATCATTAACGGCCAGGTGGGATAGTTGAACCACCGTCTTGGCAAAAGGTAAGAGAAAAGGGAAGAGAATAGGGAAGATAGGAGAACGCTTTAGGAGAATAAATAAGAAGCAAAAAGAATACAGAAATAACTTGTTATTTTTTCAATTACATCGATACCGTAGCGAGAAGTCTGAAACTACCATACATCGAGAAGCTACGACTTTCTTTTGGCATCATCACCCCCTTACGGATTGGGATAAGTATCATCTCAGTGATTGCCTTGAGGACGTTAAATTAAGTCCGCGCGCAGATCGTAAATGTCATTTCTAGCAGCGCTACCCCCAAGCCCCACCTTGCAGAAGAATAGAGAGATTACGTTCGCTTGAACCACCGAGGCGGCACTTTCCGCGCATGAAACGGAGGCTCCTTGATTCGGAACGACGACTGGCGGAGTAAGAGGTTCGCTAACATTTTTAACTGCAAGAGCAGCTCCGCAAGGGTATCGCACTCCATATATGGCTCGAAAAGGTTCCTTGTGTTGTGTGGCTCCTGTAGCATTCTGGATGCACCTGAGTTCGACCGATAAAAAAAATACAAAGTCGCGATACGGCATTCATAAGCTATTGCTTGAGCTGTACTCGATTACGAGAAATTATGAGAAGAATTACTTCATGGAAAGATTGGGACAGGAGAAATTTAATTAGGAAGTACTGTATTTTGTGTACACTGTAAGCTGCCATCACCAAATATTTTATTTGGTATTATTTAGATAGTTGGGTAGTGGCACGCCACGTGTATGCCTTACTGTACAGTAATTGCTTTCCCTCTTGGCCCATTAAAGGGCGCAAGGCCAAGGTGAGGACGGCGAAGGCCAACCACCAACCACCAACGAACCTAAACACCATCTTGATGAGTCCTAGAACTCCGAAAACGGTTTGCCACAAAGAAGCGAACATTCACAGCCATCAATATATCCTATAGTCAAGTAATTCACTTGGTTATTGTGTATCAATGGCCGCAATCAAAACTTTGCTGTCTTCGTGAGCCATTTTTTGCCATCTTTTGAAGGTACTCCGGTAGAAGATCGGGCACGATCTGCTGTAAAGATTTGATGTTTACCCAGTCTGCTTCGTTCTTACCGAAACGAATCCATTTTACTAGTATTCAATCTCATTGTTTCGCCATCAGATATTCTTGAAGTATTCGACAACCAACAATTCGTTACGTTGATATTCCAAATGTTCTTGCAGTTCTTCAAAATTTTCATATTCTTTGTTCGGGAAGCGTTTCAGTCGCCGTACGAAGTCATTCTTTTCAGTTGTCATATTCTAGAATTCAAAGACGTACTGTAGAGTAGATCTTCTCGTAAAAGCCTCGCGCGGAAAGGTCCTTTCGATTTTAAGCTTTGCTTCAGCGCTGATGCTCTTCTTCATGATCGCTTTGAGAACATAGACGACTTCTGTGAACTTAATGGGCTCTACTCCAGTTCGCTGGTCGTGCGCGTTGACGACAGACTTACGCTTTTTGCTCCCTGGATCTGCGCAACCGCGGTGCACGTCATCAAACGCGGCCTATAGCTTCTCAACTCCCATCAAAGACGTTGCACGGCGAATATCAACATCCTAATCAATCGGTACTTCATCTTCACTTATCATAATGGTTGAAAGCGAAAAGTTTTGAGGTAATACCGTTACAATATGAGTGGGAATGTTTCTTTGGGCATTCTCGTCGGTACGCTCTTCAGCGCTCACTAAATGAGCGGTAGAACTGTAGACCAAGCGGATCGTGGAAATAGAAACGCCGATAGTAGTGCTTAGAATATTCTTAGGAGCTCGAGACAGACGACTTCGATGGAACCACTGCTCTGTGGGCAGTATGGTAGTGCAAAGTGGTGATGTGCTTTGAGATTCTGCGAGAGAAGTATTATCAGCATTTTTTTGAAGTGGCTGCCTCGGTCTGACATCCATTACTTCGCTACTCTGAATGCAGCGGACCAGTTCACAAGTTTTACGGCATTGGTTTCAGGAACGGCTTCTGTAGCGGTTCTAAGCAAAACGTAACATGAAAATTGTCCGTGATGAGAAGTGTGTACATTCTTCGTTTTTCACCTCTGCTCGAGTAGCAGTAGCCGACGTGAAACAATTTGTTCGGTTTGCGTGCGTACATGTTACTTCCAACGGATCTCGAACAAATTTTCAGAACTAGATCGTGAAGCTGTGAACACAAGAGCGCGTGAACTTGTCGGTGTGCTTTTTGAGATCTTTCATCCAAATATGGGTTGTAACTGTGTGAAATGTAGAATCTGTTGTTTCATTTCCCCCCTTTACAGTTTGAACGACGATCAGAATCATAAGCTGCAATTTCGCGACGTCATCATGGATTAAGACTTGCCTTGTGGGCATTTAAATAACACTGCCTTTTTTAGAACATTGCTTCAGCGTCGGTGCCAAGTCTGTGCTATGAGGTGAGAACGTCCGGCATTGTTGGCCAGTCGTAGTGTTCGTTCCCGTTTTGGTTAATATGTACTTATATCAGTGTCCGCGTGCGTCTGACACTCGCTAGCGCTACACCCTTATTTGTATGTGTGGACAATCTTTTAAGCATGTCAAAAAGACTTCATTGCAGCAAAGAAATTGAATAAGAATTACTACAACTGGGAAAAAAAAGAATGAGCACTAGAGATGAAATCCAAAGAATAATCATGAAATGATCGCGAAGAGCAGCGAACAGATTAGAATTAATCGCACATAGTCTATATAAGCAGAAAGAGAGAAACACAGACGAGAAGAAGAAAAAACTCAGATAACAACCACCTCCAGTACTGCCGAACTCTTAGCCTTTTGACGTACCTTTTATACACACTACTTTCTCCTTTTCGTTGAATTACAGAGATGGCACACGTATTAGAACTGCCTTCAACAGTACAAAAATTGCAATCATACTGTTATTTTTAGTATGGTACAAGCAATTGATAACCGTTTCCTTGAAGACAAAATCTTCATATTACAAATTATGGCGCTATCTAAAATTGCTTTAGCATAAGAGAATTGCAAGGCGTATTTATTCAAGATCATAATTGAGAGATACTGCGAAAATGGCGCAGAGAGGAAGATGGCGTACTTCTTTGGCAGCAAGGACTGTAAGAAGCATTCAGAGCTAGTTCACATACGTCGGGCCACTTTCCATTTCTACATAATGTGCGTCTTGTTTGCATTTCGATCAAAAGGCCGATCAAAGCCGTCGTCTCCAGCTTGTGAGTGTCATTGCACTTCGATGACACTCTCCATGGCAATGAAATTCTTGTTCATCATTCTTTTCCCTAGTTTACGTCATTCAATGCCCTTATAAGCTTTCCATCGCTGTTTTTCTGTCTAAGAAAATTTTAGTTTTGTTGATTTGAACAACAGATCTAATTATACAACAGTTGTCACAAAACTTTCCGACTAAACCATGGTGGCAAACAGCAATTCATACTCTCGGATATTCATGGAAACCGCAGTTGCTAACGATTTTTATTTGTGCTCCTACTGCTTATAAAACAATCATTTGTTCAATTACGTGAAAATACGAGTCACACGAGAGCATTTTTCAAAATTATGCGCATTGACGTGTTCTACTTTGTTTCGAAAGTCAAGAGGGGGAGAAATCGCGAATGATGTGTTGTTTAGACTGGCAATCCGTTTCGTTGGTGGCCAATACTTCTGGGGAATAGGCAATGTTGGATGACTTGCAGTATAAACTGTTGAGATATGATGATTCTATTCTATTCCAGATGTGCTTTGGTCCGTTATTTGCGTGGGTAGAGGCGTAAAGCTTTGAAGTGGCATCGTTTAAAACGATGTCGTAGAGTTCGGATGAGGAAACCTGTTTTAGCTTTTACGTTCATGCTGCGGTGGGGTACTGATCGTTCTGGAAACAAAACGTTGTTTTTCTAGGGACATATGTGGGGTAGCGTTCGGAGGTGGCGCGGGGGGAACGCAATTTATAGTAGCCGGCTATTGATAGGTCGAGATGCGGTGCAAAGTTACGCCAAAAATTGGTTGGTTCGGGCACCAAACCAGGTTTCGATAATATGCTTTGCGAAGATCAATCATTTCTTTACTCAGAACAAAAGGTATCCGCCTATTGCGAGCATATCAGGAACACGTTGCAGTAAAAAACTTAAGCAAAGAAAATAGACATGTTGAGATGCCCCGTGATGGGGAGGGAGAGGAAACGGAGAGGGGGGAGAGAAATAGACATGAGGAGGGGACAGAGCCGTAAAGCCCCGCACGCGCTGCACTCAAGTACCGCGCGCAACGTCTCAGGCCCAAGGTACGCAACGCTCAGCATGGCTGATTGAAGCAATACAGCTGCTCGCTACTCCCCATTGAACCTTAACAAATATACATACCTGTTGTAACCATCTGAGAGTTGTTGGCCGACATTTATTACGTGGGGTGGAGACTACGGAGTTGGGGCGCTAATGAGCCCATGCAATATCAGCTCACCACAAGGCAGTGCTCAGATCGGTACCTTCCTTTTCTGCTTACTGGCTACGTCTAGCCATATGTAGTGCATTTGTCTGCGCCCTTTCGCTCTGAAACCATCACGGCGGATGACTGACAGGCTGTGCCGCCTGATTCATGTGTTTGTGTTGCTGCAGTCTATAATGATTGATTTCAGAAGGCTCTGCCGCTTCATTGCCCTTTCGCTCTAAAACCATCACGGCGGATGACTGACAGGCTCCGTCGCCTAATTGACTTTGTATTGCTTCAAGTCCAATTCTGGCTATAGGAGGCTATCCTATACCATTAGAAATTCATATGCCCCCCAGTTGTCGTAATTTCTTTTCGAAAACTCTACTTCCATGTCGAGCTGTTCAGAGCAAAAGACTTGTGATCTGGGAGAGTCAATAGCCCAGAAGTAATAATAATATTGAGCAGTCGGTGGCTATTATGGTTACGCTTTGTAAGGGCATCTACAATGTTAACCTTTCCTTCTATCCATCTTAGACAATCGAGTTCGTTTTCTTCAAAAGAGTCCCTAATGCGATGTACGGTTTGACGTATTCCATATTCTTGGTCTTCATGTAGCGATATAATAGTGTCAAAAAGGCCTTTCGAATCCACTTTAAGCACATGCCGGAAGCAATCGATCGGATAAATTGACTTGAGTACCGGTTTCAAGTTGTAACCACGGTCATCGGCATCTGAACACGCAAGGATCTCAGCACCATATGAAGAATGCGATACTCTCTTCCGCTTAACATTGGCCCAGTATATGATATGATAGGTTCTCGCATCACTATTCTCCGTTCGTAACTTTATGACGGTAATCACCCAGTCTGTCCATAGTCTTGTTGAGCGGTAATATTGAATGAGGCGTCAGAGAAAGTCACAACTTCTGGTTCACATACTCGGCCATTTGGCGTGCGAAAGCGAATGATCGGGCGCAAGTTCCGTAGTTCTTGTAGAGTCTTGTTGGCTTCCAAAAAACATGCGACATTTAGTCTTGGAACCCGCTGCTGCATGATTGATCCGATGTATGATGCTTGTGGTAGTGCTCCACAGCCGATCCAGATGAGTTCTGGAGCCATTTCCTTGTAACCCTTGATTTCGTGCTTAAAGGCCTTATCTTTCTGCATTGTTCGGCGTGATTTGCTCATTTCAATTGGCTTGATGGAATCCATGTAGTCCGACATTGAAAGAATAATGTCATGGTTATCTGCTTGCGTGATCGTGGTGCCGTTATTTTTAATCTCGTCGTTGATGATACTCTTACTGATATTGAACCTTCTCGAGATTTCAATCGCCAAATTCTCCATTTCCTCAATAGGTCCAGCCATTAGCAAATCACCAGTCAGCTTTGCGAGCAACAGATTTATCTTACCATGTTAAGTTCTTCTCACGTATAATTTTCTAACGCCATGGATCCTGTGGAAGTGCGCATTATTGAGCAACCATCCCTCAATTACCGTTTCCCACTGTCTGCCCGCTTTGCTAATGCCATATGGAAGTTTGAAAAGTTTCCACAGCATTCATTTCTTTCCGTTCCACTCTGCTGGTGGTCTGACGTATAACTCTCTCGTTGTCGGGCCGCTTTGCAGATACGCTCCTTTTATGTCCAAGCATCCTAGGCAAAACTTTGAAATGGTCGCGAGTGAGAGTAAGATTCGAATGATATCCAATTACGCGTTGGCAGAATCGTTCCTGATGTTGCCAATTTCTTGATCGCGATTGCCATGGGACCACAGGCGTGCTTTCCATCTCTTGAAGTCTTTTTCTTCGTGTTTGACTTTCTATAAGACGTGTGACGTAATAAAATTTGCGTCTGCATGTACTTCGTATTCGGATACTTCGACATATGCGTCTTTCCGTGCGTTCTCTATCTCTTCTTTTACTGCTTTGTCCCGTATCTACTGGGGCGCACAATCCATCATTCTCCTTGTGATCTGCTCGCTGCCAACCACGTCATAAATGGTGTTCAGGCCCTGTTGCTCATTTGACTCTAATTCAATATCTTCTCCATGTGGAGGCCCGTGGGCGTCATTGGTACCTATATCTTGTACTGGGTCTCCAGTGACCTTCTTCGTGAAAAAGGAGCTTCTAGTTGGGCGGGTGTTGTGTCATCTGTATCTCCTTCTTCTGGTCCGAATGTGTTCAACATAATTTGGGCGGCGTCGGCTGCTCTGCTGTCTGTGAGCTCTATAGTTTCTTCTGGTGCCTCACCAACGAGAATATCTTCCAGAACACCGTCTTGCAATTCCCGACCCAGACTGCCTTCTTTTACAAGCCGTATGTGCTCGTAAGCAACGTTCATTGTTGGGCCTCGCCTAGACCGTCTGCATCTCACGAAATGCAGGGTTGCTTCGATGACCACAGCTTTGACCCATCGGACACGTTCATTCTGTTTTGAAGTGTTGTAATATACCCATATGGGTGTGTATTTCTTCAAGCAAGATAGCGGAATGAGGTTATGATCATGTGCTCTCATAAGCTTCTGTATCGCTCCTGTGGCTGCCGTGTGTTTATGTGCCTCGAGAAGTTCTTGTGGTACCTGGCTGGAGGGTATACCTAGTAACGAAGGTGCATGTCCTCGGCCAAGTTGAAATGCGCTGAGCACAGAGTTTCCGTGAAATAGGTTTGTGAGAAAAGAGGTGTGAAGGAGCGATTATAACGGTTGAGCCCTGTAAGCTTCCGGGCCCGGAAGGATCTTGCAGGTGACACGTGTATGGGTCGACCTCAGGTGGACTCATGCAGATTATTTATTTATTTTAATTTAGTGTAATAGATTATCATTACATTTCCAGGGAGATCTCAGCGCCTCGCCAGTACTATTTACTGGGCTCGAGTGACGCTTCTCCCTTACAGTACGGTAGGAGCCGTTAGATACTAAATAACCCCCTTTGGTATATTAGTTCCACTCTTTGGTCTTCAATCCATAGTTTCCGTAGCTCCAACCTGTAAAACTACGCAGGAAGCGCCAGCCCATTGCACCAAGTACTCTGGGAGTGCCGCTGTCAAGGGTTCGAACCTTACGACCCGCTCTACCACGCTACCATCGGCAGAGACCCGTACGCTGACCCAACATTCATTGCGTTACCTTTTGGTCTCCCGGCTTAGAATCCTTTGGAATAATTGAACGGACCACTGGAACGAAGAATTATCCGGATTCTATAAACTTTGGTTTCATTCCCCAACGGACCAGAAGTACAGAAGCAAACATTAGGGATGCAGGAAACACACCCAACGGACCCAACCATAGAACTCCTACGGCAGGACGAAGTGCGACTACAACGCCGGCAATGTCGCCTGACCCTCAGGTTGATACCACTAGCGACCGCAGGAGCACGAGGAACCAGCCGCAAAAAGTACTGACCCCACTGGATAACTCTGAAATGATTCGCCGAGACCCCAAGGTGGCAGCACGTTTACGAGAACGCCCCATCATGGCCACCTTTAGGCCAGGGACACCTCAAGGAGAAACCTCCTAGACTGAAGGAATTCGAGAAAACATGCCCGCAGGGCTTGCCGACCTTCTCTGGCCCCGTCTTCGTGAGCTCTGCTCAACCCACGCGGACTCCATTATGGACTTGCGACTCGCTACGGAGATCGCTGACCATACGGATTACCTCATCGCTCGAATTTTCCCTAAGGTATTGGAGTCTGTCTTATTCACAGACACCCTCCTACAGGCCGTTCAAGGAGCCCTCACACGCCAGGCAGGCAATTTGGTCCCTAGGACCACTCTACCACAAATTAACCATCCAGTCTCCATAGGCAACTCCCTACCGAACCCCCACTAGTGGCGGCGTTATGCAACCCTCGCCGGGAATACCATCAGGAAAACCCCATGGTGGGGCAATCTAGGAGCGGAAGAGAAGCTCCGCGTCTAGATGAGAGACAGGTTGCCCATCAGAAGAATCCAAGGGAGGGACAAGTGAGGAGCAGAAGAGAAGCTCCGCGTCTAGAAGAGAGACCGCTGGCCCCACCCGACGGAACATATGAGGTACAGCGACCTCAGGCCTCCATCGCATCTGATATAGAGATCGATCCTTTAGGTCCCTACTCCACTGGAAAGAAAAGAAGTAACTGCAGGAGAAAGAAGAACAGTAGAAGCAAGAGAAGACACCATTCGGACATGAGCGATTCCGAATCGGCCTCAACCGAAACGACCGACTTGGAAGTAGATGAGGCTGCCGTTCGAAACTTCAGACCACTGAGAACCACAAACGAACTTTTCCTTAAGGTTCTAGAGTACCGGCATTAGCGGCTGGCCGACAGGTCCGCGAAATATTCTGGTTCGGTGGCTCTCAGAGTAGCCAAATGCGCCAAATGAATGCAACTAACCATTACGGACAAGTTCTCGGGTTCCGATCCCATTGCTGTCCTTAGGTTTCTCATTTTGTTCCGTACGTCCTAAGATCAGAACGGAGTCCACGAGGGCGCCGCTCTTTACCTTTCCAATTCTTCTTTACAGGACAGGCGCGTGACCAAGTGGTTTCGAAGATATCTGGCACAACTGACCTCGTGGATGCTCAAGACCGTGAGCTCCTCAAGTCATACCCTCAGGTTGTTCATTATCTATTGGAAACTTACGCCAAGGATGACGTTATAATGGATGACGTTATTATGGATGCCTACCGGTAATTAATATCCTTCAGGCAGAGCTCCAACATGATCGAATCGGCTTTTGCAGACGACCTATGGAAGAAGGCTTACCGATGTGAAAACATGTCCTCCGAAGAACGGCTTAAACGCCAGTTCATCACGGGATTTCTTCCTGCCATTCGGACATATGTGCGCAATTACCACAGGGAGAACCGGCAATACTCCTTCCGAAGGCTCGTTACCTACGCCGAGGGTTATGGAAAAACCTACGGGACCTCCAAGCGCAACGATGATATAACCAGAGGACACGCAACTCCATTGCGTAAACCTAGCCAAGCCCATTTGGAGTCGCACATGGATGCTTCACTCATTCACGCCGATTCGGGAGACTTCCCAGCGGTCAATTTCAGTACTCCTCTGTTCGGGCCCCCATCATATAACTCCGAGGGAACTACAGCGACCACTGGACCACCCACACCCAAGTATTCTCCCTGTCCGCCCCGCAAGGACATTTTTGTTCGCTGCCCAAGGGCCTGCTTCCTCTGCCTGTCATTGACCCAGCCTTGTGACTGTACGAGGTATCTGCCTGAGGACGCACGTAAAACCCTCCTAGCTCTAAGGGAAGAGAATTACCGGGCGCGGAGATCCGAACGAATGTATAACAGGGCACAGCAACGAAACACATGGACCCCTGGAAGCTCACGCTATGCCACACCGTCGGATAATCCGATCAAAGCCCCACAGTTCTGCGCCATTGTAGATCCTACGGACGACCCTGTGGAAGAACTCCATACTCAGGAAGAAACGGAAACCCCATCGGAAAACTCCTACAGGGACGACTCGAGGCAGCTCCTCCATCTTTAATCCCCTGCCTCAACCAATTGGACTGTCATGATCCAAAGAGCTCTTCACCTCCCTAGACGAACCACCCACAGTGGACCACTCAGGATGAACCATAATTGGAACACAGTAACGACCCCGTCTGTATCTTCAAGAAAGAGAGCTATAAAGTTCGAGTAACCGTAGGACTTCGTTCCAACAACTCTCGAGTGACCACAGCTGTGTTGGAGACAGGCTCTGGTCCCAATTTGGTCCATCCTAAACTACTCTCACTTGGTTGGCAAGACTTAGTTCAGGCAAGGAAGACCCCAAGGATTACCGATGCGTCTCGTAGATTAATTAACATTAAAGAGATAGTACCACTTTACCTCCAGGCAGGACAGTTCAAAGTCCGCACGTGGTTCCTTTTATGTTCTAACTTAGGCGCTGAAGCCATCCTAGGAACCTCCTTTATCGACCGAAACATTAAGGCCATTTGCCCAGGCCTTAGGAAAGTCGCGTTACACCGTGCACCTTCCATCTCCATAACTGGTTCCGCCCCAGGGACAGAAGCTAACCGCAAACCAACGGTTGTCTCCGAAAACACGAAGTCCAATAAGGTTCGCCTGTCAAAGGCCATAAAGATACCCCCAATGACCCAAATCGCTGTATCGGTCCATTCCCAATCCTCAGGTCTCATAAAAATTTAGATACACCCGAAAACGGTTTTGAAGCACTTTACCTTGATGGCCAATGAAGTAATGGACATTAACCCCAACAGATTCTTTTTTGTCACAATCTGCAACTTCCGAGATAAACCCGTGCGGTTATCTGAAAGTACAGTGATTGGTATCACTCTACCGGCGCCCGTAGCCATTATGGAGGCCCAAAGAGATAATCTTGCCACGCTAATTCCCGACGAGGACGTCGATTCTTGGGAGGGGACGGTCGCTATCGGCGCAGAATTCGAATCCTATAGGCCCCAGGTACTTGATCTCCTCAGGGAATACCAGGCCATGTGGTCAGGTAGATTGGGCACGATCAGCGCCACTTTTCCGGCTAATTTTATCGCCCGCTATTGGCGCAGAATCAGCCACTCGGTGCGCGGCCTTCAGGAGGGGGCAATCATTAGTCCGAATAATCCCAAAACGCCTCTCAAACGGCCTCCCGACATGACGGTTCGCCGGAGCACGACGGTTCGTCGTAGCTCCCGCATCAGAGAACAAGGTCAATCCTTCGGAGACACCTAAGGAAGACCTGAGACGCTTTCAAGATTGGACGCCGTCCTGGGGCACGCACGTTTGAGGTACAAGAAAAACATTGGAAAAGAACAAACACTTCTTTATTTATCTTTTTTGAGTAACTAACAGAGGCCTAAGAGCCCTCGATATGACCTCAACGTTCACAAAAGCGCTTCTAAAACCAACAGGACTCACTGGGGCGGCGCAGGAGTAACTCCCTCTTCCTCATTGGAACCTGCAGGAGCGAAACCGGGACTAGGGTCGCCCAAGGAGCCAACTGGACCACCTGAACCGGACCCAACGAGCCCGGCACGCATTTTCAGCTGAGATTCACCTGAGGAACTATTGTCACCATCGGAAGCCCCCGGTCGCTCAAATTTAGACCATACCGGGAATCCAAGTCTGCTGTGACCCCCAAGAACATCACCTGCGCATTCTGCTACTGGATATTGACCAGAGCGGTCCTCAGATCCTGACCCTGTTGGACAACCGTGGCGTAGCGCACCGAGCGACGCGCCGAGGAGCAAGCTTCGCTCAGGACAGTCGCAATGTCCATCCAGGCAGTAATACCAACGAGACGGCAGAAGAGCAAGACGCACTGCCTACGGATGTCGTCCGATAGTTTTTTCATAGCAGCCCCCGGGGCGCTCATAAGAAACTTGGTATCCCGAGGAGCCCCCCGCTTGGTTGTTCGAAGCCATAATACCGCTGCTAACAGGTTGGTCTGCCGGGAAATGGGTAGGGACATCGACGGATGCGACATAGTCCAAAGGAGGTACGGCGTATCCGACGGGCTTATAGGGTGGGTCCGCCATCGCGCGAGACCAATGGAAAAGTACCACGATGGTAAAACGATGTGACGGAAACGACCCGGACGGACTGACAGGCGTGAACCGCGGTAGACGCAGCGCGGAGGGTCACTAAAGGAAGAACCGAGATTAAGGAAGAAGCCAATGGACCGTCTCGGCAACGCGACGCAAGGAATAAGCCGGCGATGCCCCTATGGCCAGCGCTCACGGCGCATGGGAGTTTCCGTCCTTAGGCTAATTAATTGCCCTTCGGCGCCAATTGTCAGCTCATGCGTCCCCGCATCCCCGCAGGCGGTGACGACGCGACGTCCTGTTGCGCCCAATGGTACCGGGAGCAACGAAGTGTTCGCGTCCCCTGCGTCAATCAGGAGGCCATCTGGACCTCGCCATGACGGCCGAATCCTAAGGAGGTAGATATGTGAAGGAACGATGATAATGTTTGAGCCCTGTAAGCTGCCGGACCCCGAAGGATCTTGCAGGTGACACGTGTACGGGTCGACCTCAGGTGGACTCATGCAGATTATTAATTACTTTTTATTTTGTGTAATAGATTAGCAGTACAGTGCCAGGGAGATCTCAGCGCCTCGCCAGTACTATTTACTTGGCTCGAGGGACGCTTCTACCTTACAGTACGGTAGGCACCGTAAGGATACTTAATAACCCCCTTTGGTAAATTAGTTCCACCATTTGGTCTTCAAGCCATCGTTTCAGTAGCTCCAACCTGTAGGACTACGCAGTAAACGCGAGCCCATTGCACCAAGTACTCTGGGAGTGCCGCCGCCAAGGATTCAAACCTTAGGACCCGCTCTACCGCGCTACCACCGGTCGAGACCCGTACGCTGACCCAACAGTCATTAGGTTACAAGACGCACGGAATACGATAGTTTGTGGTGATGCAATGGTACTTTCCCGAGATCCCTTATTGAGCACGGCTTGGAACAGTCAGTTATTACGTTCAACCTTACCATTCTTCGACGATGATCTCGATGACCTGGCTTTATTCTGTATCCCATGTGCGTCGAGGAACCTTGTCATAACTAGTTTCGTAAATTCTGGGTCTGCAATGAAGAACTTTGGTGCCCCGTGGTGGTAAATCCACTCAGACTCTATATTGTTTGACATTTCTGCTGCATTTTTCGTGGGAGCGATCGTTCGTTCTCTGTAGTTGGTTTCGGCGTTTATGATATTAGGTACTTCATACTTTTCTTCATTGATATAGACCGTTACAAAATCAGCTTGTATGGACTCGTTGAATGCCTCCTTTACATGGCTCAGGGATTCTTGCGGTGCGATGGGCGGCCTGGAGAAACTTATATGTCACATGCGTCATATATCTTGTCGCAAGTTATTGCGAATCTGTTCTTAAGCATGTCTGCGTCGAAAAGAATGGATTTCGTCTGTTCCGATGTGGCATGCGGAAAGCGGTGAATCTTCTTAATGGAGTTGCTGTTCATTATCTTGCTGTGGTTTCCCAGAAGTCTCTTCATTGTAGAGCGTACATGGGGAATGATCTCATTTCACAATCTGTCATTTTTCGCTCTTTCCTGGTCAATGTAAATGTAGAATACTCGTATCTCTGAGTCAAAAGGTCCTTTAAAGGAGATAATCGGTGGGTTTTGACAATTCAGAGTGTCTGCATATCGTTTAATGTCCAGCCTGATGATCAGTGGTGAATTTACTTCGTCTAGGTCAGATGGTATCACCGTTGGTCTCGCATTACCATCATTGATGATGAAGTTCCATGTGCAAACTATCTCGTTAGGATTTTCGGCTGTATCTCCCCATGCATGATAGTACATATCACGAGGTGGATCTAAATACACAGCCATACCTAGCGAGTCACATAGTCCTGTTGCGTTATCGATTCCTCCCGTGGGCAATGGTGCCTCTTTATCAAGTATGTGGTTGAGGTCTGGGTGGAGCTTCCCGGACCTCAGTTTCCCAAAAGAGAAGCCTCCTCTTGCTTCTCTCCGCTTTAGTTACTGCTTTGCTGTTTATCTTTGTCTGGTGTTATCTGGGACCCTGTGCCCTTCCAATTCACCTTGCTTCTACATTCCTCTATGTTGCGGTACCAATGCCCAACTTGTCCACATGCCCGGCATTCACTCTCTTCTTTCATCATCTTTATGCGCTGTGTCCTTTTGGACTGGTTTCTCATAGAGCATTTTCCAAGCATTGTCGTACGGGTTCTGTCTGAAAAATATTCAACATGCGAAATCGAGTCGGTTGCGTCTTCAAGGGTACAAATGGGAGCCTTCGTCGTGCTCTGTTGACGAACCAAGTCTTGCGCAGCCTTGATTTTTGCTGAAACCGTAATAATGGTCTCAACTTTTAGAGAGTTCTCCATCTGAATCACCTCTACCAATAACTTCAGTTCCCTTGAGGACAGAACTAGTTGTGCAGACTTTTCATGGGTAGCCAGGGGACGATGCTTTGATTTCAGTTGAAAAAGAAGAGCGTTAATGGTGTCCGAAGTTAGGGATGAATTGCGGAGCATGAGAATCGCAAACCGTCTACTTGAGGCGTCGCTTATACCTGAGTTATGGTTGGTATATCGCGCGACTGCTGCGTTGAATCTCGTTGCGAATGAGGATGCATTTTCGTTTGAATCTCTATGACACTCCTGTACTACTGTGAGTAGGTCTACTTCTCGTTTAACACTCTCTGTCGGGCTGTATTTTGCGATTACATAAATTACGGCTTATACCATCTTGGTCTTGTTGATGTCGTTCACGTCCGGATCGAAACATATGTTTCCACATCGCTCGGCCTTCTTCAACATTTCTTATGCTCTAGCATCAAATGCAAGATAATCCAAATTTCCTGCCCCGGCACAAATCGCTTTATATTTGTTGTCGACGTTGGCGAATTGTAGCACCATCTTCATCCATCTCCTCAATGCTTTGCGGTAGCTCACCTTTGACGTAATGTTTGTAGTGAATTTTGGAGCGTTGTGATGCTTCCGTTGTCCTCCGGAGATACAAGCTGCCCTGGGCCCATAACTGTGACCATCTGAGAGTTGTTGGCCGACATTTATTACGTAAGGTGTAGACAACGGAGTTGGGGCGCTAATGAGACACTTCAATATCAGTTCACAACAAGGCAGTGCTCAGGTCGGTACCCTTCTTTTTTTTCTATTTGCTGGCTACGTCTAGCCTTATGTAGTGCGTTTGTCTGCGCTGTTTCGCTCTGAAACCATCACGGTGGATGACTGACAGGCTCTGCCGCCTAATTCATATGTTCGTGTTGCTTAAGTTAACAGTGACTGCTTTCAGAAGGCTCTGCCGCTTCATTTCCCTTTCGCTCTAAAACCATCAGGGTGGATGACTGGCCGGCTCTGCCGTCTAATTGACTTTGTCTTGATTCAAGTCCAATTCCGGCTATAGAAGGCTATCCAATACCATTAGAAATTCATACCTGTACACGACGCGAAGACCAAAAATCATCGGAGACGAGCACGACAGGATAAGTGCGCGAAAAACCACTCCGAATCTTGGGTTCTAGCGATCAGGCTGTCAAAGTACACCTGGAACATGCTTTCAGAGGTCCATTCGGGATGATGAATGATCCAGACCTGTGAAAACTAAAATGAACCGAGCTCGTTGAATGACATGATGTGCACGCTCTGAGAGTTCGAGTAGTAGCCATCCGACGCGTCGATGCCGCATTCCCCGAGCATCAAGTTAAGCGCTGCGCCCAGCTTAGGAGTGCCTAGAGCGTCCTGAATCCGCATGTTGAATAATCCCACACTGCCTGGACGTATCTCTGCCCATTTCTCCAGAAAGAAGTGTGGTTGTGTCCCGTTTTCCCATGCCATGCTGGAAGGGTACTTCATGACCAGTGGCAAGGTGGCCCGTTCCGCCTTGCGATACACCAAAAGTGCACGCACGACATCCTTGTCCGTCACTTTCACGTCTCCTGCAGCAACATGTGCCACAGTGACCAATCTGCATAGTAAGATAAAGGCGGAGACCACCATTGCGCAGCTGCAGATCATCTCTGCAACGGAGCTGGAAAGACCCAGGCACAGGAGCTTTTGTATAACTTCGGCTGGTAGGCCCGCCCTTGTTTGTTCCTTCCTGCGAGACCATCTAACTTCTTCTCATACGCCTTGAGGAGGTTGGTGATAAGAAACATCCTCGTTGGCGAGGAGTCACCAGCGTCTTTATGGTATCTAGATACCGTGGTGACATACTGTCGAGCGGAGACTCGGCCCACCTGCCCCTTCAAGGCGAGGTACCCGATGTAGGCGAGGACATCGCCTTCGTCCGCTGGCACTGACTGTCGACCCTCCTCGTCGCAGAAAAGGAAACAATTTCGGAGTTGGCTGACCCTGTAGTTCCACGTCCCATCATTCCATCTGTAGACTGCAAACATTTGCCGCAGCTTCTTCGGCTTCTCCTCCATCACCATCCATCCCGAGGCCAGTCCCAGTTCTGGACAAGACCACGACTTTTATACCCTCGGGCCATTTACGGCGCAGTTCATCTCCGCGATGACCAGTCATCAGGGGTCGTTGACCTCGCCGGTGCTCCCCCGAAACGGTTAGCCGTAACTGGTCTCGATAGGCACGATCCTCGAGACCAAGGCGCGTAAACGACCGAACTCCGGATGGGACGGCCAGTTCGGTGCCAATAGTACACCCCGACCACCCTCTTGCTCCATCTTTTGCACCACTAAGCGTGGCATGTCTATCAGTGGGTTGTAAAGCCTCGTCCGTCCGTCGCCTCAATCCTCCTCCAACTTCTTCGAAATCTACTTCTTCCTTGCTATAAGAAGCTCGCCCAAGGGCCGCGCCTCAAAGACCACCTCGTTCAGCTTGTAGTGCACTTTGATGGAGGTCACCACCGTCACTTTTGCCGCTATTTTGCCCGGATCCCAAGTGCGCGACAAGGCGTCGCCAAACGGACTCACTTCAGAGGCGATCTACCTCTCCTTTAAGCGTAGGCCCATCACGCGGAGCAGCACCTCCAACTTCCTAAAGTCGATCATCATTGGACGCGACGACGACACCATGGCGTTGAGAACGTACATCACGGCTTAATTGTCTTCCTAAACCAGCACCTACCGCATTCGGGGGTCAGACACGTGGTCGGAGAAGTGTCGGAGGAGGAGCAGCCGGACCTCTCGCAGCTCACGCAAAGTAATGGAATGCTCACGGCCGGTCACGCTCCATAAATCTTGACCCTCCCACGAACCCGGCGACCCAGCCTCCTCGCCAAAGTCCAATTTCCCTCCGTATCTCACATCCGCGGCGTCGCTGTATAGCATGAAGTCCGTCTCCAGCCGCACGAGGTTGCGCCCCTCGCCGCGTGTCCACCCACGCCAGTGTGCCAAGTCGTGTAAGGATTTCAGCCACAAGCGCACACGCGCTCGCCCCTTCCCAAGCTGGGACTTGCCATGGTGGGTGGTTAGGGCGCCCTGCGCGTCAGCATGGTAACACCGACACGGTGTGTGAAGGACCAACAATTAAGGTTGAGTTCTGTAAGCCTCCAGGGCCTGAGGTATCTTGCAGACGCCACGGGGACTGCCCGACCTCAGCTGGACATATTTTGATAATTATTTCATTTTATTTGGTTTAATGCGATAGATTTACAGTGCCATGGAGATCCCAGTGCCTCGCCATCAATATTTACTCCGCTCGAGTGACGCTTCTTCCTTAGAATCAGGGAGCCACCGCTAGAATACTAAATTACCGCCTTTGGTACATTATTTCCATCAATTGGTCTTCAAGCCATCGTTTCCGTAGCTTCGACCTGTAGAATTACGCAGTAAACGCTTGCCCATTGCACCAAGTACTCTGGAAGTGCCGCCGTCCAGAATACGAACCTTAGGACCCGCTTTACCACGCTTCCCCAGGTTGAGACCAGTACCCTTACCAACCAGTCGTTGCGTTACACGACCATCCAAGCTTGGCCGGCGGTGCTCCCGCCTCCGCGCGGTGCGAAGACCACCCCATGCTCTTCTCGTCTCTCCGTTCTCTTTTCGCTCCCTTCTCTCCCTCTTCTTCGTCTGTCTTCGCCCCCTGCTCTGCCAGAGACATGTCGAAGTACATGGAGCGCGTTTAAAAACAGACGAGCGGCCGCGAAAGTGTCAAGGATGCGCGCGCGGCGCAGAAGCTGGGCAACAGCTCCAGCGAGACGTTTTATGGGTTCCGTTAGACAAGTGCAGCAGATTTTTCGCCATAGTCCGCACCCGGCCAACTTCCTTCTCGGACACAAACCCCTTCATCGTGACTGTGTCGATATGGACTCCAAGATGATCCAGCTTCTGCGCTTTGTCCCGCTCTCCCGTGTCCGGGTGTTGCACCAGGCACAATGCACCGAACAACTTTTCCAGCTCTGCTCTTGCTTGCATGCAGTCTTTCTCGGTTGATTCCCTTTCCTCCGGTGCCGGGGCCAGGAGGAATTTGTCGGTGTACGGCATCACCCTGTACTCGAACTTCTTCCTGACACACTGTACGACCGGCCGCAGTAGCTTCATAAACCACAAGACCGAACACTCCCACCCAAACGGCACCGCAATGCATCGGTAGAATCCCCCATCGTAGCGGAATAAGAAAAAGTCCCGCATGTCCGGGTGAAGGTAGAAGTGGTGGTACCCGCTATTGATATCCCATGACATCAGCACGTCCTCCTGCTCCAAGTCTGAAAAATCTGGATCGTCTTCATCCTCACGCTCCCCTTCGCCAAGTGCTTTCTTTTTTAGCAGAGGTTCACCACGAACCGCCCCCTTCTCTCTTCTTTCTGTCCTTGCCAGACACCGAAAGCAGATGACACCATCTTCCAATCCGTCACCAGTCGACGCACCTCCACAGTCCCCAATCGCTCGTACACACCATCCCTCAACCCCTTCTCCAGATTCTCCCCCGCGAACTTTTTTTCCTCCGCTGACTGTGATATCTCGCCCACTACCACCCCCCGTGTCAACGGTACGGTCGGAATATCTCGTATTCCAAACCACGCCACCCTCTCCACGGATCCCGACGCTTTCAGCCCGGACTGCCATGAATCTGCTCTGCACGCAGTCTTCCTCCACAATGGCTCTATTGTCCATAGCGCCGTGGAATTCGGTCGTCCACTCCTGAACCTCAGTGATCACCCTCAGCTCCCCTGGAGCCGCCTCTCTTGTTGCCAGTCGCCTTCTCGATTCGGGCCTTGGCAAGGTACTAGGCAGCCTCGGCCTCCATCTGTGTCGCGAGAGCCTCCCTTGTGGTGCAGTAGGACTCAGAGAACACGGCGTCGTGGTCTTGCTCGACGAGAAACGCCATATGGCGCGCCATCTCCATTCCTCGATCGTTGATGTCCCGAAAGTACTGCGCACGCATTCATAATACTTCCAATGCGGCCTTGAACGACTTCTCCGTCAATCCAAGCCTCCTTTACATGTCGTCAACTATCCCATTCTCAACGCATGCTACCTCCAGAGCCATCAGTCGTAACTCCGTCCAGACTCCCGCTGCATTCACGCACGCGCTGCAATCAAGTACCGCGCGCGCGACGTCCTAGGCACAAGGTACGCGACGTTCGGCATGGCTCACAGCAGCAATACACCTGCTCGCTACTCCCCATAACACCTTCACAAATATAGATACCTGTAGACAACGCGTACAGTGTGGTTCACTTCGCACTGTTGCGGGGATTTGATGCCTCCAAAACAGCGCATTCCCATTACAGTGGGGGGCACATAAGAAAAAAAAACTACTCCTTTCGTGCAAAACTCAAAACTTTTCTTTCACCAATTATATGGTTACAGCCGTCCTTAATTCGTGGATTCACGGTGAATCCACGCTTGTTAAGAACGGTCCTCAGGAAAATGGGAAAAGAAGTTTTTGCAATTTTGGTTTCCATAGTGAAACCCACTCTTAGTACAATATCCGCCATGTCTCGATTTCACCCAAAGTGCGTTTTGCACCTTCAAAACTCACTGCAGTGAACCGCACAATGTTGTAGACGGCCGTTAATCACATTTACAGCATTGCCAAATTTTCGCTCGCAATATCCCCAATGCCTATATTGATCGCTATAGTGATCATATCATAGTTTTGGAATTCTACCGGTACACGCTTTATGATCACCGTAGTGATCAAAAGCTCTGATAAATGGGGTGTTTTCAATCGCACTGAAAGACGAAAAAAGTCACATGGTCACTGGCTGGATCATAATTGACTACTCGAACCTCTTGGGAGTGCAACAACCCTTCATAATCAAATACTGGCCAACTCGTTGCTGAGATGCACTTGCTCGCTTGATCGAAGTTCCGACCAGCCTCCTCTCACCGTTTCACATCCCCGCTCACCTCATCAACGCACGCCACCTTCTGTTTCCATTGCGAATGTTCCTCCGAACGGCGAAGAAACCCCTCACACACCGCCTCCATCTTCGCCTGGCGCGGCCACAGCTTCTTAGGCCGCTATCCTCCCTTCAGCTAGTCCGCACGCAATGCCGCCGCCCTCTGGCCTTTCGGAACGTGGGCGGGGTCTGCAACAACCTATGACAAGAGGTAGGCCTCGGGGTACATCTTCTGGTGGTCAAAGTCGAGGCAGGGGGCGCGGGGGAGAGAGCACGGGAGGAGGCGCGGGAGAGGGTGTGGTAGTGGTCGAAATGCCCGCGCAGACGACCCGACGAATGGATGGACAATCAGTGGGTCCTTGTCTGCTTTTATTTCGCTAGAGAAGTCGTTTGCACACGAGGTGCTGCACAATAGAGCACTATTATTGTGCAAGGCGGCGGTAGACAAGATGAAGCTGTAGTGTACCGTCAGGGGTGTTCCTATGAAAAGGGGTGGGTTTGTATCACTCTTTGTGAACATATTATTGCAAAAACTACTCGAGTTGTTGAACAAACGCATCAGGCTAGAAGCGCCAAGACACAACAATCTACAGCTTCCAGACATGAATCGTTACGTCGCAGTATTACTTATATCGCATACTAGCAACTTTAGTTTCGCAAAGACGCTGGATGTGTTAAGACTCTCTGGAAGTGATAAGCTGCCGGACTATTTATTGCGCGTACACCCGTTCGTCGCTACATCTTACCTCAACCCAGGCAGAGGTGACGTATTGGATGTGGATGGTGAGGACGGGGACGACAATGAAACGGTCGGAGCCCCGGTGGCTACTCTGCATACAGGGGTTGAGCACGCGAGCGCGTCGGCCGTGAATACTGTCGACAGTACAGGAACAGCATTAAAACCTGGAATGGAGGTAGGTGTGCAAGCTGACCGAAGGCGGGGATTCATTATTGAAGACGAACCAAAGCTCGAGCCCGACGTTTTTCTGGCCACGAACAATGCTGAATTGTCTATCTCATCGCGCGTGGGGCAGAAGCGTGTAGCCGCTGTCGCTGTGTGAGAGCAAGGAACTGAAAAGTTCATGAAGGTGCTGCCATTCATGTACACCGTTCCTGCATCAATACAGAAAAGCTTGAAAACTTGGATCTCAGGTTTTCAGAGGCGGGCTGTAGTCCAAATACAGGCGTTAAGTATGCGTTTGGACTACAGCCCGCCTCTGGCCGGGAGAGAAACGCCAGTCAATGGTTCGATCTTTTCTACGACGGCTGGTTTTCCTCAAAGCGATCAACGGAAGCCATTATGCGGGGTAGCCCAAACGAAAACGCATTTTTCAATTCATTGCGTGCGATGCCCTTTGTAAGGAAGATCTTCGAGACAGGACTTTTGTCCATGAAAGCTACAGCGTACCTCGGGTGCTCACCAGATGGCATTGCAGTTGTGGAAAAGGTCTGGTTTCCTGCCGGCCAAAATGGCGGCGGAAGCGCACCACAAGGGCAACCTGATTGTAACGCAATGACTGGTGGGTCAGCGTACTGGTCTCAACCAGTGGTAGCGTGGTAGAGCTGGTCCTAAGGTTCGAATCCTTGACGGCGGCACTCCCAGAGTACTTGGTGCAGTGGGCTGGCGTTTACTACGAGTTCTACAGGTTAAGGCTACGGAAACGATGGCTTGAAGACCAATGGGTGGAACTAATATACCAAAGGGGGTAATTTAGTATCCAAACGGTGCCTACCTTACTCCAAGGGAGAAGCGTCACTCGAGCCAATTAAATAACAATGGCGAGGAGCTGGGATCTCCCTGGTACTGTAATGCTAATCTATTACACTAATTAAAATAAAATAATAATCTAAATGAGCCCAGCTGAGGTCGGCCCGTCCACGTGTCTTCTGTAAGATACCTCAGGCCCCGGCGGCTTACAAGGCTCAACCGTTATCGTTGCTTCTTCACAGCGACCATGAATCCCATACTGCGGCTACGGTGGAGATTAAGACTAAGGTGGCGCCGAGCAGTTTAGGGAGCGCAGTTGCTCTCTCTAGGGCGGAGCCTGTACACTGTGTGGTCGGTGATGAGTGCTTTGTGCGCTAAGTTTCTAAAGAGCACATAACGCATGTGCACCACCAGCTTCCCGTCTTTGGACTAAACTACGCCGTTTACGTTGTTGCAGCTGTGAAGGGGATTTTGAAAATGGTCGTGATAAATTTCCAGCACACTTTGCAAGATGTATGATATGCAACGCTTACGTCGACTGTGTGCGCTGTAGTGCATTGGGCGCGTCAAGACGATGCTCTCTTTCCTAACTTCGTTGCAGTAGAGCAAAGAAGTGCTGTGAAATCCAGACTTAAATTCTGGAAGATGGTAAACGATCATGTGGCTAAAAACTTGCCCCTTTAACCCCCTTAATCTCTTCAAGCACGCTACGCAGAGATTTTACTCAAAAACAAAAGCTGGCGTAGATGGGGAAACAAAACAAAGCGCTGTTCTGCGGAGCTCCACATCACATTTTACGTGGGAAGAAAAGATTGTTTCTCAAACTATGAAAAATGTTGCTATCAATGCGTTCTTCACCTGAAGGATGTTCAAAAGACAAGATCTGCTCAAAATAACTCACAGATCCAATTCTTTATAACACTACAAAAATGCCCTGAAAAAAAAGTCCGAGCAACGGCTGAATTTGAATTTATGAACAATGTATCCCAAGAGATTCTATCGTATGCGGAAACACTGTTCATTGCAACGGAAGAAGTCGTAGAGAATGACAGTAGCTCATTAGAAAAGCAGAAGCAAACGCGTTTTAGAGCGATTGAGAGATATGGTTAAGGCTAGGAAAGGGAAAAGATTGGCCTTTTCCGATAGTAATGATGGACGCACAGTGGCTTTGTCACTCATGGAGCGCACGCCTAAGCAAGGGCAGGTTTTTTATTGTGTAATTTGTCGTCAACACAAAGGACCCTGGATGGGCTATCGCCCTTCGTTTTCTTGACCTGTTTTCAGCGTCCAAATATGTGTTCGTCCCTCTTAAGTTCTGCAGAAGAGCTTTTGGAATGTTTGGCACTTCTCAATGTCCATGAAATTGAATAATACTCTCTAAACTTGTTCGGGCGCGATAAAAGATATTATGCCGCCTCGACAGCTGCAAGCAGTTAAAATCGTTGTGGAGATAGATACGGAAGACGCACTGCTAAACAAGATTACACATTGCTCAGATACCGTCCTCTGGCGGGCATCCTCTCGTATCGAGACGCGAATAAAACAGAAGCGTCTGCAGAAGTAAAGTAGTGGGCGCCTGCAACGTTTACCGGAAGCTTAGGCGGTAAATGTAGATGCACTGGAGCTGTTCTTGTACCTCCCTGCCATTTTTTCGGCACAAATGCTTGGGTTTTTTTATCACTATACTGACCTTCTAGAAACATGCCTGTTGCGTTGGCTTTACGGCGTCGTTCTACGGCAATTTCTCGTGCAAATGTGATGAAAATTAGTTGAATGGTCCAAAAACTTGTGGTGAGTAGCTCTGTGCCCTTTAAAACCAGCCTCTATTAAAAGAGGCGAACTATAAACCTGTTTTCTACGCTGATCACTATAGCGATCAATAAAATATGGCATTAGGGATATGCTGCTTTGCGTTGAGAATGGGGCATGGTTTGGTCTGATCTCTGGTTTTATGATGGACAAGATTTGGGATGGATTATTTGTTTGCTTGGGTATTTTCACCACATTGTTAACTGGAATTCTAAAAGTTCACCTGAAGGGTTTCTCACCCTGTTTAATCGTTCAGGTGATTTGTTTTTAATTTCATCCACAAGGTCTAATTCTTGCAGTAAACTCGTGGGCACCAAATGCCGCTCATGTACTAGGATATTTCGCTTGTCATGTAGAAATCTCGTTGACCGAATTTGTAAGGCAGATGAGATTGCGAGAATGAAGGACGGGGTAGAGGATTTGTGCCCTTGGCGTC
Source organism: Agarophyton chilense (assembly GCA_030374765.1). NCBI lineage: Eukaryota > Rhodophyta > Florideophyceae > Gracilariales > Gracilariaceae > Agarophyton > Agarophyton chilense. The sequence continues at coordinate 36,653 of JARGXX010000030.1, forward strand.
AGACCGATATTATGCCAAATTCTTGCTACAGCGTGGTGTTCGGCAACGTGCTCGAGGGCTAGATTGCAACCTGGTCGACAAAGTGAAACCGATAGCAAGCAAATCCGCGCATGCCAAGCAATTGGGCCAACAGTCCCAGACGGAATTTGGATAATATGAGTTCGACATCAGTTTCATAACCGCCGCAAGAGGGCTTTTGAAAGAAAAGCATGACGATTACCTGCAGGCAAGGTGTGAGCCATGCGTCCGTGCTACTGTTGTATTAACCTTAAACCCTCTACCCGGTACGCCTGACTCATCTGACTCTCACAGAAGCGCGCCGCCAACAGCAACCTCCCACACTGAACCGAAGCTTCCGAGAGCTGCATAGTCTATGAGAGTACAGAGCTTTCCAGTTGTTAAAGCAAAACTTCAACTCCCTGCTTTTTCCCAACAACGAACTTCATTGCGTATCGGACTAATCACTCCTCTAAGACCACCCGGCCCTCTTTTCCCATTGAATTCCTCCTGCCGAAAGACGCTCCAGCGGTGGCGTACGCTACTCGTATGATGTCGAATCCCAAGATCATCCCCGAATCGGTCTCCCAGTTTGTAGACGGGCGGGCTGCTCTTGTCTGTTTTTGAAAACGTGCGAGATCAGAAAGATGTTCCAGTGGTAGACTTAAATACGAACGACAACCGGGGAAGATCGATGATGAAGAAAACACACTCCTGAATCAACGAAAGCAGCAAAAGCGCCACGACGAAGTTGGAGTTGTTTCAGCGCAAATAACTCTTAACCCGTACTGAAACCCAATCACTTTCTGGATGCAAACACCATTGACGTCGACCTTCTGGAAGACCTCGAGATACAGCATTCGAGGCCGCGGAGCAAGACCGCCCAGCAAATTGCGATTGATGTTGAAACTCTGGATACAAACGTGACAACTGCACCACCTGCATTGCAACCCGCTGTGGTGCCGGTTGGACCTCCGCCTGTGCAAAGGGTGTTCGTTCCTGATGTTGTCGAATGTACCTTTACTGGCAGTGGAACCTCGACACGCCCTCAAGGCTTAAGGTGCGACAAGTGCGACACAGTTCTGCTCAAGTCACGGCCTTCAACGCGCTGCAAGCTTCTGCTCTGCGAATTATGTCGCATGCGGGTCGGACAGAACGTGTCTGGAAAGGAAAATCCCATCGTCAGCATTGTGCACAATCTCCTTGGGTGCGTTGTCTCCTGCTGTGGACGATAAGCATTTATGGCATTAATTCAACGCCCAGCACCGACCTCCGTCGACCTTTTGCGCTCGAAGATTCTCGACTTCAACCTCTTTGACGTTCGACGCAGGAGATTGCGGAATGAGTTTATCCGTTCAGGTGCATCTGCGTTATCCGACTTTCCACGCGAGAACTCCATTACTGGTGCCTTTTTTGTTTTTGTTTTCGGTGTACCGGCTTCCTCATTTGCAATACTAATCCCTTCGTTCTTTCCATTGCGATAAGTTTCATGACGAGGTTCTAAGAATGACACACCTATGCTTTCTTTAGAGTTGTGAAAGTCGGTAGAGAATGAGGCCAGAGAGTCAAGGTCGCATGTGGAGTCTTCGGAAGTTGCGCCTGACAGATTTGTCCGAAAGCGAAGTTCAGAAGGGTAGGTTCTGCTGGATCCTTCTGATAGAATCTTGTGGAACATTCCAGCACTTTCGTTGGCGGCGGGTTGTAGAAGATGATTCCTTTTGTTGTTTAGAAAGGGGTTAACCTGAAGGGCACTCCTCCTAGCGGGAGATGGAAGCACTGCAGCGCCAAAGCCGTTTACCGTTTCGGCCGAGCCGTTCTGGCGATCTACCGGATACCGTCTGAAGATTTCCATCGAAATAAGGATTGTTTGTGAAGACGGAGCGGAGCGGTGTTGAATGAAGAGAGTACTTGTCGAGGCTGCGGAGAGGTCTAGCACACTGACCACGCCCGAGGTCGAGGAAGGTGGGCAGGGATCAACGAGTATTTATACGGTGTGAACGAGGAGTCCACTGAAGAGATTCAACAGCTACAAAGAAACGAGATGAAGCAGGTTGCATTTGAATCTGAGAAGTGTTCCTGACCACGTCATTGTGTCTCAACTCTCAACAATGATTCTTTGAAGAGTTGGAAAGGATATTACACTAGTTCAATGCACGTTCGCCATTACGTGTAATTCAGATCTTCGAGGATTTTTGAGCTTCTGGTCTACCTACGTAAGCAACATTGGTGTTGCTCCTGTTGTCCATTTGGGATCTTTAGAGGTGGAAAGAGGCGCGCAACCATAAGCTGAAGGTAACCTCAGTTCGGTGAACACTGGTGTCGATACTGTCAGTGAGCTGAATGGTGTACTTGGCAAGCGTATGAACTGTGGCTTGCATTAAGTCAACATTGAGGAGAGGAAGGCAACCAACTGAGCGCATCGCCGCTCAAAAATAGTTTCTTTCTAAGTTTGGAGTCTTGCTTATCCTGCTCTCTGCATACCTCGCTGTTGAGTTTCGCTTCGCACAGTCGTCCTCTCCTCGAACGCATCGAATCGAAAGATGAGCGTTTTGCAAGTTGTGTAACCCAAACTTCCAAGTATTATGGCCTCAGTGGAATGTTACCCAAGCGAAGCAAATTGCTCTTGCGTTTTGTCTCGCGTTATTATGAAAAGCAGAAAGGCCTCTGTTCATTCCTTTATGGCTTGCCACCACGGTGGTTCGATTTTCTCTACCTCCAATCGACCTGTGGTTCAACATGGATAATCAAAACACCGCCCGAAGGACTGCTAATATGTCAATCCCAGAGAGCGCTAAACCTATTCCGCCACCGTCCAAACCTCTATTTGCTCGCTGCTCGGTAAGAAAATATCACTCCTTTCACGCTTCACATGTTTTCTGACGACACGTCTTAATTCAAACAAACAGACGCCTAGCTCAATCTCCAAGGGACGCTCGAAGACGAGAAGAATTTCTGGTAGGCGCATGTCTGAGTCTCGACGCATTGACACGCGAAGGGTTGACTCTCGCCGAAACGACTCCTCTGACTTGGATCACAACGGCCCAATTCTCGTGTTCGACAGTAACAGTCGCCCAATAGATGCTGATCTTATGGATGCGTTGGCCAGACTGGAGGGCCATGAGCAGAGGATCTGCCTCATTGTGGGAAACATGCACAATGAGATAACCAAGTGTGCAAACTATATGCTGGAATGCATTTCGATCCATTTGAAGAAGGTGGTTGAGAATGAAAAGAGGAAGATACCGCAAATCGAGAAACTGAGAGAAACCCAAAGGGCTGCCAATGTTCATCTTCAAGAACTGCAAGGCGGAAAGCGTTGAACAATCAAACAAGTCGTACGCCTCAGCGCAATCTTGTGAAAGGGATTCTTATCCATCACATGGGCCCATCAGTACATCAGCAGTGTAACACGGCAATTTAACAAAAACCTTCTCCTTCCCCTAGATTTCCTTTCAAAGTGGTTGAGGCTAGGACGCATCCACCCTTCGTCACCAAATCCCTGAGCGACACTATGAACATTGGGTTTGTGCAAAATATTACACTGCGCTCCGGTGTCTTCCGTTGTGCTTCGCAATCAAGAAATCATCGCCCATGTTGCCACCCTTGCTTTGTCTCACTTGACGCTTTCTTCCTCTGAAAGTGCCATCCGCGGAGAGTCTTTCATCTACCCACCTTGCTTGTCTCTTCGACCTCGCCACCCTCAGAACCTTGTCTGTAGCGATGCGGTCACATCCTGCACCCGTGTATTCCTTCCAAGCTTTCTTAGGACTTACGCCTGCAATAGGCAGTCCCTTGATATGACACAGAAAAAGCTCTTCAGCGATAGGTTGTTCTCGTCTACCCACAAGAACATAAGCCCTTCCAGAACCCCTTATTCGCCCGATCCGATGAAGATATTCACCCCCCGTCATCGGCACGTCGAACAGGATCACGGTACTAATCTCTTGGTCATCGATTCCTCTGCCAAAACTCTTTGAGCAGACAGCCACCCAAACTTGACCTGAAGAAAATGCATCCCAGTCTATGTTTCGGTCATGGCTGTCCCGACCCTCCCCAGACAAGTGAACCACATCTGTCCCTCTTGAGCGCAGCTCCAGCACAACAGTTTCTCTTCGCTTAATGCTGTCACAGAAGATCAGAACCTTTCCGCGGTGTGCGCGTTTCTTACCATGGACAATAATTCGATGGGTTTTTGCAGCTTTGCATCTCCAGCTCCGTCGACTCTGATGAACGTGGTTTGCCCCCGTGATGATAGCGTTGCTCGATGCAATTGCCTTCCACGAGCAACTTCGAGGTCTCCTGCATACCACCGCCGCAACCCATCTTCCATCGCATTAGAAAACGTAGCCGCGCAGTAGACGAACTGGGCTTTTTTCTCACGTAGCACATTCATTAATCCCGTCAGCTGAGATCCGAATCCAGGATCTGTTGAAATCAGTTCGTCAGCCTCATCCAAAACTATTGTCGAGACACGAGAAAGGTACAGTAGTTGCTGGTTACGCATGTTCTCGATGCTTCCGGGAGTACCGACTATCAAATCCACCGGAGAGTCACGAAGACGCTGTCGTGATCGCGCATTTTGAGGGCCGCCCACGGCAGCTCGAACCCGGAAGTTTGCGACGTGCGAAAGTGACTTGGTCACGCACGGACGCATCGGGGACAAAGCGATACTCCCGACCTGGCCATTAACGTTAGGCCTCACTTCCGATTGCTTCAAGGTCGAAAGCAGTGGGGTAAGATACGCAAGTGTCTTTCCTGCGCCTGTTTCAGCAGCAATAGCGGCATTTCTACGCGCCAGTAGAATAGGATTAGTCTATCTTTGAATTTCAGTGAGTTCAAGTATTTCATTTGCTGAGAACGCATCTAGCACAGCTGTATGTAAACCCAGCGAATCAAAAGATGCCCCTGCAGACGGTATGGCCGGAGATGAAAGATTTGCGGTGATTGACATTAGTGAAGAGCACTGACGAATGGGCGGCTTTAAACGGCGAGAGAACCAGCTCTGCTTTGCCGTTCTGTAGAACAATCGAATCATCACCGAAGAAGCTGAAGGTCACCTCTTCGTGCCCCGACGTTCGTGCACATGCTTTGGATGGACTTGCCCCGACAACAAATTTAATTGAACCCCTGTACGGTAAACCAGTCAGTGATGCAAAACCTTCAATCCCAATGCGGAAATGTCCGAAGGTTCCGCGAGTTCAAAAACGCACAAACACGCCACATCGCCTGCCGCCGCATTGCCTGCCGCCCAGTGTCTTTCTTCTCGAACGGTTGTCGTCACAAAGCGCAGGCACGACGGCCCATGCGTACAAGACAATCCGTTTCAAAAGCTACAAACCATCGTGAACAGTGCTCATATTTTACCAGGGTCTCATCCTCAGTATCCTAATTTTAGCGAACCTGTCATCCTTAGCGAACCTGTCATCCTTAGCGAACCTGTCAACGGTATGCAATCTACAACTTTATTTTTCGGCGCAAGTGATATATCAGTTATGGCTACATAATATTTCGAATGTTCAAATCATCATGATGATCATGTGGAGGAGTTCCAGATAGTATGTGTTACTCCCGAGAGAGGGTTATAATCTGCAAAAAGGCGGGTACTTCCTCACGCGATGTAGAGCATCTGAAGCTTTCGTACGTAGGCAGCTCTGTAGAGTGACGAAATTGTCACTCTTGTGCAAGGAGACCCTTAAAGTCATGCCCCCCTTCCTGACAAGCTCTTGAGATTGAAGGAGAGTGTTCATTTGTGCTCTATAGACTATTTTTGTTTCGCAAACAACGAAATCTATCACACCACACAGTGCGTGCTGCACTGATGTGCATCTGAAAAGAGTCATCTTTGCCCTCGCTGCGGTGATATGCGATGTTTCTGTGTTGGTCCTTAAGGAAAGCCTCGGGTATTTTGGAACCATTCTTGAGGTGCGACGGGTAACTAGTTATCTTCCTTGTGAGAGCTGCAGTTTCGCCGCCAAGATCTCTCCACTGATATCAATTGGATGCGTAAGAATCAGACACCCAACTCGCATATCGTCCGCCTGTAGTCTACTGCGTTTCCAGTGTCATGTGCGCAGCCATCCAATAGTATGGCATCCATTCCTTCCTCCTTTAAAACTGAAGACATTGTAGGACTCAATTGTATCTCTCCTTTCACGCTATTGTCAGCTTCAACATCTTCACGCAGTAGTTTCAACAGAAGCGGGGCGAACGCACAAGGTCCGAGCACAATGCTACACACATTGTGAAAACTTGGTGATTTTGCCTCTTCTGCGTCCGGCTTCTCCACTAACTCTCTGATTGCTACGCGCTCTCCATTTGGCTGTAGTTCTTCCGCCGCCTTCACTACCCCATATGCACCAGCTTCATAAGTGGCTACTTGAGAGATGCCGATGACAGACCTGGAAGGGTTTCTGTTGTACGCCTCTATGACTTGTTGCACACAAGGTTTTTTTATTAATGAATCCGAATCAAAGGCCACGTCGCCTAGAATAACCCAAACGGTTCGCCGCCGATAAGATACATTTTGGCTCATGCAGTCAAGAAAAAGCCATTTCATTCATAAACTTCTCAACATCAACAGCATGCTTGGTAATGTCTTTCCCCAGCCCTGCATGTACGCATTCGTCTATTGAATTTAAACCTGCACAACCAAGACGATTCCGGTTCTTGCGAGAAACAAGAGAAGCCGGCGCACGAAAAGGGCACCGGTCTTCCAATCTGCCGAACATTCCAAGATCACGCTTCAAAGCTCTGTGGCCCATCGAAGGTGAGTATGCCTTCCCCAATTTCGCGCCATGCTCCTCTCTCGCATTTGCACGATGAAAATCCCTAGCATCAATCCCAAGCCCAGAACCGGCCTGCGTCGTCCTTTTGCGCTCGAGAATGATTGACTTCAACCTCTTCGACGTTCGACGCAGCAGATTGCGCAATGAGTTTATCCGTTCAGGTGCATCTGCGTTATCCGACTTTCCACGCGAGAACTCCATTACTGGTGCCTTTTTTGTTTTTGTTTTCGGTGTACCGGCTTCCTCATTTGCAATACTAATCCCTTCGTTCTTTCCATTGCGATAAGTTTCATGACGAGGTTCTAAGAATGACACACCTATGCTTTCTTTAGAGTTGTGAAAGTCGGTAGAGAATGAGGCCAGAGAGTCAAGGTCGCATGTGGAGTCTTCGGAAGTTGCGCCTGACAGATTTGTCCGAAAGCGAAGTTCAGAAGGGTAGGTTCTGCTGGATCCTTCTGATAGAATCTTGTGGAACATTCCAGCACTTTCGTTGGCGGCGGGTTGTAGAAGATGATTCCTTTTGTTGTTTAGAAAGGGGTTAACCTGAAGGGCACTCCTCCTAGCGGGAGATGGAAGCACTGCAGCGCCAAAGCCGTTTACCGTTTCGGCCGAGCCGTTCTGGCGATCTACCGGATACCGTCTGAAGATTTCCATCGAAATAAGGATTGTTTGTGAAGACGGAGCGGAGCGGTGTTGAATGAAGAGAGTACTTGTCGAGGCTGCGGAGAGGTCTAGCACACTGACCACGCCCGAGGTCGAGGAAGGTGGGCAGGGATCAACGAGTATTTATACGGTGTGAACGAGGAGTCCACTGAAGAGATTCAACAGCTACAAAGAAACGAGATGAAGCAGGTTGCATTTGAATCTGAGAAGTGTTCCTGACCACGTCATTGTGTCTCAACTCTCAACAATGATTCTTTGAAGAGTTGGAAAGGATATTACACTAGTTCAATGCACGTTCGCCATTACGTGTAATTCAGATCTTCGAGGATTTTTGAGCTTCTGGTCTACCTACGTAAGCAACATTGGTGTTGCTCCTGTTGTCCATTTGGGATCTTTAGAGGTGGAAAGAGGCGCGCAACCATAAGCTGAAGGTAACCTCAGTTCGGTGAACACTGGTGTCGATACTGTCAGTGAGCTGAATGGTGTACTTGGCAAGCGTATGAACTGTGGCTTGCATTAAGTCAACATTGAGGAGAGGAAGGCAACCAACTGAGCGCATCGCCGCTCAAAAATAGTTTCTTTCTAAGTTTGGAGTCTTGCTTATCCTGCTCTCTGCATACCTCGCTGTTGAGTTTCGCTTCGCACAGTCGTCCTCTCCTCGAACGCATCGAATCGAAAGATGAGCGTTTTGCAAGTTGTGTAACCCAAACTTCCAAGTATTATGGCCTCAGTGGAATGTTACCCAAGCGAAGCAAATTGCTCTTGCGTTTTGTCTCGCGTTATTATGAAAAGCAGAAAGGCCTCTGTTCATTCCTTTATGGCTTGCCACCACGGTGGTTCGATTTTCTCTACCTCCAATCGACCTGTGGTTCAACATGGATAATCAAAACACCGCCCGAAGGACTGCTAATATGTCAATCCCAGAGAGCGCTAAACCTATTCCGCCACCGTCCAAACCTCTATTTGCTCGCTGCTCGGTAAGAAAATATCACTCCTTTCACGCTTCACATGTTTTCTGACGACACGTCTTAATTCAAACAAACAGACGCCTAGCTCAATCTCCAAGGGACGCTCGAAGACGAGAAGAATTTCTGGTAGGCGCATGTCTGAGTCTCGACGCATTGACACGCGAAGGGTTGACTCTCGCCGAAACGACTCCTCTGACTTGGATCACAACGGCCCAATTCTCGTGTTCGACAGTAACAGTCGCCCAATAGATGCTGATCTTATGGATGCGTTGGCCAGACTGGAGGGCCATGAGCAGAGGATCTGCCTCATTGTGGGAAACATGCACAATGAGATAACCAAGTGTGCAAACTATATGCTGGAATGCATTTCGATCCATTTGAAGAAGGTGGTTGAGAATGAAAAGAGGAAGATACCGCAAATCGAGAAACTGAGAGAAACCCAAAGGGCTGCCAATGTTCATCTTCAAGAACTGCAAGGCGGAAAGCGTTGAACAATCAAACAAGTCGTACGCCTCAGCGCAATCTTGTGAAAGGGATTCTTATCCATCACATGGGCCCATCAGTACATCAGCAGTGTAACACGGCAATTTAACAAAAACCTTCTCCTTCCCCTAGATTTCCTTTCAAAGTGGTTGAGGCTAGGACGCATCCACCCTTCGTCACCAAATCCCTGAGCGACACTATGAACATTGGGTTTGTGCAAAATATTACACTGCGCTCCGGTGTCTTCCGTTGTGCTTCGCAATCAAGAAATCATCGCCCATGTTGCCACCCTTGCTTTGTCTCACTTGACGCTTTCTTCCTCTGAAAGTGCCATCCGCGGAGAGTCTTTCATCTACCCACCTTGCTTGTCTCTTCGACCTCGCCACCCTCAGAACCTTGTCTGTAGCGATGCGGTCACATCCTGCACCCGTGTATTCCTTCCAAGCTTTCTTAGGACTTACGCCTGCAATAGGCAGTCCCTTGATATGACACAGAAAAAGCTCTTCAGCGATAGGTTGTTCTCGTCTACCCACAAGAACATAAGCCCTTCCAGAACCCCTTATTCGCCCGATCCGATGAAGATATTCACCCCCCGTCATCGGCACGTCGAACAGGATCACGGTACTAATCTCTTGGTCATCGATTCCTCTGCCAAAACTCTTTGAGCAGACAGCCACCCAAACTTGACCTGAAGAAAATGCATCCCAGTCTATGTTTCGGTCATGGCTGTCCCGACCCTCCCCAGACAAGTGAACCACATCTGTCCCTCTTGAGCGCAGCTCCAGCACAACAGTTTCTCTTCGCTTAATGCTGTCACAGAAGATCAGAACCTTTCCGCGGTGTGCGCGTTTCTTACCATGGACAATAATTCGATGGGTTTTTGCAGCTTTGCATCTCCAGCTCCGTCGACTCTGATGAACGTGGTTTGCCCCCGTGATGATAGCGTTGCTCGATGCAATTGCCTTCCACGAGCAACTTCGAGGTCTCCTGCATACCACCGCCGCAACCCATCTTCCATCGCATTAGAAAACGTAGCCGCGCAGTAGACGAACTGGGCTTTTTTCTCACGTAGCACATTCATTAATCCCGTCAGCTGAGATCCGAATCCAGGATCTGTTGAAATCAGTTCGTCAGCCTCATCCAAAACTATTGTCGAGACACGAGAAAGGTACAGTAGTTGCTGGTTACGCATGTTCTCGATGCTTCCGGGAGTACCGACTATCAAATCCACCGGAGAGTCACGAAGACGCTGTCGTGATCGCGCATTTTGAGGGCCGCCCACGGCAGCTCGAACCCGGAAGTTTGCGACGTGCGAAAGTGACTTGGTCACGCACGGACGCATCGGGGACAAAGCGATACTCCCGACCTGGCCATTAACGTTAGGCCTCACTTCCGATTGCTTCAAGGTCGAAAGCAGTGGGGTAAGATACGCAAGTGTCTTTCCTGCGCCTGTTTCAGCAGCAATAGCGGCATTTCTACGCGCCAGTAGAATAGGATTAGTCTATCTTTGAATTTCAGTGAGTTCAAGTATTTCATTTGCTGAGAACGCATCTAGCACAGCTGTATGTAAACCCAGCGAATCAAAAGATGCCCCTGCAGACGGTATGGCCGGAGATGAAAGATTTGCGGTGATTGACATTAGTGAAGAGCACTGACGAATGGGCGGCTTTAAACGGCGAGAGAACCAGCTCTGCTTTGCCGTTCTGTAGAACAATCGAATCATCACCGAAGAAGCTGAAGGTCACCTCTTCGTGCCCCGACGTTCGTGCACATGCTTTGGATGGACTTGCCCCGACAACAAATTTAATTGAACCCCTGTACGGTAAACCAGTCAGTGATGCAAAACCTTCAATCCCAATGCGGAAATGTCCGAAGGTTCCGCGAGTTCAAAAACGCACAAACACGCCACATCGCCTGCCGCCGCATTGCCTGCCGCCCAGTGTCTTTCTTCTCGAACGGTTGTCGTCACAAAGCGCAGGCACGACGGCCCATGCGTACAAGACAATCCGTTTCAAAAGCTACAAACCATCGTGAACAGTGCTCATATTTTACCAGGGTCTCATCCTCAGTATCCTAATTTTAGCGAACCTGTCATCCTTAGCGAACCTGTCATCCTTAGCGAACCTGTCAACGGTATGCAATCTACAACTTTATTTTTCGGCGCAAGTGATATATCAGTTATGGCTACATAATATTTCGAATGTTCAAATCATCATGATGATCATGTGGAGGAGTTCCAGATAGTATGTGTTACTCCCGAGAGAGGGTTATAATCTGCAAAAAGGCGGGTACTTCCTCACGCGATGTAGAGCATCTGAAGCTTTCGTACGTAGGCAGCTCTGTAGAGTGACGAAATTGTCACTCTTGTGCAAGGAGACCCTTAAAGTCATGCCCCCCTTCCTGACAAGCTCTTGAGATTGAAGGAGAGTGTTCATTTGTGCTCTATAGACTATTTTTGTTTCGCAAACAACGAAATCTATCACACCACACAGTGCGTGCTGCACTGATGTGCATCTGAAAAGAGTCATCTTTGCCCTCGCTGCGGTGATATGCGATGTTTCTGTGTTGGTCCTTAAGGAAAGCCTCGGGTATTTTGGAACCATTCTTGAGGTGCGACGGGTAACTAGTTATCTTCCTTGTGAGAGCTGCAGTTTCGCCGCCAAGATCTCTCCACTGATATCAATTGGATGCGTAAGAATCAGACACCCAACTCGCATATCGTCCGCCTGTAGTCTACTGCGTTTCCAGTGTCATGTGCGCAGCCATCCAATAGTATGGCATCCATTCCTTCCTCCTTTAAAACTGAAGACATTGTAGGACTCAATTGTATCTCTCCTTTCACGCTATTGTCAGCTTCAACATCTTCACGCAGTAGTTTCAACAGAAGCGGGGCGAACGCACAAGGTCCGAGCACAATGCTACACACATTGTGAAAACTTGGTGATTTTGCCTCTTCTGCGTCCGGCTTCTCCACTAACTCTCTGATTGCTACGCGCTCTCCATTTGGCTGTAGTTCTTCCGCCGCCTTCACTACCCCATATGCACCAGCTTCATAAGTGGCTACTTGAGAGATGCCGATGACAGACCTGGAAGGGTTTCTGTTGTACGCCTCTATGACTTGTTGCACACAAGGTTTTTTTATTAATGAATCCGAATCAAAGGCCACGTCGCCTAGAATAACCCAAACGGTTCGCCGCCGATAAGATACATTTTGGCTCATGCAGTCAAGAAAAAGCCATTTCATTCATAAACTTCTCAACATCAACAGCATGCTTGGTAATGTCTTTCCCCAGCCCTGCATGTACGCATTCGTCTATTGAATTTAAACCTGCACAACCAAGACGATTCCGGTTCTTGCGAGAAACAAGAGAAGCCGGCGCACGAAAAGGGCACCGGTCTTCCAATCTGCCGAACATTCCAAGATCACGCTTCAAAGCTCTGTGGCCCATCGAAGGTGAGTATGCCTTCCCCAATTTCGCGCCATGCTCCTCTCTCGCATTTGCACGATGAAAATCCCTAGCATCAATCCCAAGCCCAGAACCGGCCTGCGTCGTCCTTTTGCGCTCGAGAATGATTGACTTCAACCTCTTCGACGTTCGACGCAGCAGATTGCGCAATGAGTTTATCCATTAGGCGTATCTACGTTGTCCGCCTTTCCACGCGAGAACCTCATTAATGATGCCTTTTTTGTTTTGGTTCCTCTCTCTACCGGCTTCTTCATTTCCAGTACTAATCCCTTCGTTCTTTCCATTGCGATAAGTTTCATGACGAGGTTCTAAGAATGACACACCTATGCTTTCTTTAGAGTTGTGAGGTAGAGAATGAGGCCAGAGAGTCAATGTCGCATGTGGAGTCTTCGGAAGTTGCGCCTGACAGATTTGTCCGAAAGCGAAGTTCAGAAGGGTAAGTTCTGCTGGATCCTTCTGATATAATCTTTTGCAACATTCCAGTACTTTCGTTTGCGGCGGGTTGTAGAAAATGATTCCTTATGTTGTTTAGAACGGGGTTAAACTGAAGGGCACTCCTCCTAGCGGGAGATGGAAGCCTCAAACACTTTGAAAGGAAATCAAGGAGAAGGGAAGGTTTCTGTTAAATTGCCGTGTTACACTGCTGATGTACTGATGGGCCCATGTGATGGATAAGAATCCCTTTCACAAGATTGCGCTGAGGCGTACGACTTGTTTGATTGTTCAACGCTTATCGCCTTGCAGTTCTTGAAGATGAACATTGGCAGCCCTTTGGGTTTCTCTCAGTTTCTCGATTTGCGGTATCTTCCTCTTTTCATTCTCAACCACCTTCTTCAAATGGATCGAAATGCATTCCAGCATATAGTTTGCACACTTGGTTATCTCATTGTGCATGTTTCCCACAATGAGGCAGATCCTCTGCTCATGGCCCTCCAGTCTGGCCAACGCATCCATAAGATCAGCATCTATTGGGCGACTGTTACTGTCGAACACGAGAATTGGGCCGTTGTGATCCAAGTCAGAGGAGTCGTTTCGGCGAGAGTCAACCCTTCGCGTGTCAATGCGTCGAGACTCAGACATGCGCCTACCAGAAATTCTTCTCGTCTTCGAGCGTCCCTTGGAGATTGAGCTAGGCGTCTGTTTGTTTGAATTAAGACGTGTCGTCAGAAAACATGTGAAGCGTGAAAGGAGTGATATTTTCTTACCGAGCAGCGAGCAAATAGAGGTTTGGACGGTGGCGGAATAGGTTTAGCGCTCTCTGGGATTGACATATTAGCAGTCCTTCGGGCGGTGTTTTGATTATCCATGTTGAACCACAGGTCGATTGGAGGTAGAGAAAATCGAACCACCGTGGTGGCAAGCCATAAAGGAATGAACAGAGGCCTTTCTGCTTTTCATAATAACGCGAGACAAAACGCAAGAGCAATTTGCTTCGCTTGGGTAACATTCCACTGAGGCCATAATACTTGGAAGTTTGGGTTACACAACTTGCAAAACGCTCATCTTTCGATTCGATGCGTTCGAGGAGAGGACGACTGTGCGAAGCGAAACTCAACAGCGAGGTATGCAGAGAGCAGGATAAGCAAGACTCCAAACTTAGAAAGAAACTATTTTTGAGCGGCGATGCGCTCAGTTGGTTGCCTTCCTCTCCTCAATGTTGACTTAATGCAAGCCACAGTTCATACGCTTGCCAAGTACACCATTCAGCTCACTGACAGTATCGACACCAGTGTTCACCGAACTGAGGTTACCTTCAGCTTATGGTTGCGCGCCTCTTTCCACCTCTAAAGATCCCAAATGGACAACAGGAGCAACACCAATGTTGCTTACGTAGGTAGACCAGAAGCTCAAAAATCCTCGAAGATCTGAATTACACGTAATGGCGAACGTGCATTGAACTAGTGTAATATCCTTTCCAACTCTTCAAAGAATCATTGTTGAGAGTTGAGACACAATGACGTGGTCAGGAACACTTCTCAGATTCAAATGCAACCTGCTTCATCTCGTTTCTTTGTAGCTGTTGAATCTCTTCAGTGGACTCCTCGTTCACACCGTATAAATACTCGTTGATCCCTGCCCACCTTCCTCGACCTCGGGCGTGGTCAGTGTGCTAGACCTCTCCGCAGCCTCGACAAGTACTCTCTTCATTCAACACCGCTCCGCTCCGTCTTCACAAACAATCCTTATTTCGATGGAAATCTTCAGACGGTATCCGGTAGATCGCCAGAACGGCTCGGCCGAAACGGTAAACGGCTTTGGCGCTGCAGTGCTTCCATCTCCCGCTAGGAGGAGTGCCCTTCAGTTTAACCCCTTTCTAAACAACAAAAGGAATCATCTTCTACAATCCGCCGCAAACGAAAGTGCTGGAATGTTCCACAAGATTCTATCAGAAGGATCCAGCAGAACTTACCCTTCTGAACTTCGCTTTCGGACAAATCTGTCAGGCGCAACTTCCGAAGACTCCACATGCGACCCTGACTCTCTGGCCTCATTCTCTAGCGAGTTTCACAACTCTAAAGAAAGCATAGATGTGCCATTCTTAGAACCCCGTCATGAAACTTATTGCGATGGAAAGAACGAAGGGATTAGTACTGCAAATGAGGAAGCCGGTAGACCGAAAACAAAAACAAAAAAGGCACCAGTAATGGGGTTCTCGCGTGGAAAGTCGGATAACGCAGATGCACCTGAACGGATAAACTCATTCCGCAATCTCCTGCGTCGAACGTCAAAGAGGTTGAAGTCGAGAATCTTCGAGCGCAAGAGGTCGACGGAGGCCGGTGCTGGGCGTGGGGTTGATGCCAGAGATTTTCATCGTTCAAATGCGAGAGAGGAGCATGAGGCGAAATTGACGAGGCAGTGATCGACTGCGATGGACCATAGATGCACCTTAAGTATGGAGAGGGAGCGAACAGGGAGTTGTGTCTTGGTGTAGAACGTATCAAAGAGAGGCAGAAAATGCAAGTTGTGTTCCGTCGTATCGATCAGGAAAATATAGAGAGCACACTGTTTCGTGGTCATTGTAGTTTCATGGATGATTCTGAAGGCATTATTTGAAATGCAGTCTCCCGCCATTCTGGGAGAGCGCTGACAATGAGCCGACAGTTGCATTCACCCGTGAAATGCACTGCAGCGTTTATACATAGCGCCAGCTCGTATTTTATAAATTATTAAAAATACGGCTCGGAAAGCGTGAGAGAGAGACGGAACGAACCTCTCTTGCTTCGCTTGTCCGGGTGAGTGACCCCACCGCTGGCGAACCGAGCAGTTTACTCGTACAGGACAAATAGAAGGAAGGCTCAAGGCGAAAATACCCGGCGTAAATGAGGTATGAAAAAGATTGATTTCTAACCAATAAACAGCAAAGATCCAACTCCAAAGCAGATCCCACGCGCCGTGGTAACTCATTAATATTTTCGACCTGGTTTTCCGTCAGCAAATCATATCATAAAGTACCAAAAGATGGGTCATTTTCAAAGATTTAAATTCTTTTTTGGTTAATATTGACTACATATCTTCAAACGCTTCCTATGGAACCTTTGAAACATCGGGATATAGCTAGAGGTTTTCGAACGAGAATTTGGTGCTCTTTAGGCTTCATTAACGGCTTACAAAGGTGCTATTTGATATCCCTAAAGGTCTCAAGAAAAGACATAATGTGGGCCAAACGCACCGTGTTAAGGCGCCGAAAAACTATCATTTTCAAGGAGTGCCTTCAGTAACCGTATTTCCCAAACGAGCCCGTAGTCTTGCTGCATCGCGGCGCGCAGCTCTGGTCGCTGCCAACGTTAAGGCTCGTCTACCGCGCGAAGCAAGCCAAACCTCGTGAGCTCGCTTGTCCATCTCGGCTTGAAGGCCCCGACGTTGGCGGTCCGCCATTTCAAGCTGCTTTTCAATGCACCTCTTTTCTGCCAAAGCAGCGCGATCATTCTTTTCCTTTTCCGCGCGTGCACGTTCCTGTTCGCGCTTCTCCAACGCCGTAAGCACACCATTCCCAGTCAACAACAACCCACCTGTTGTGTTCAATGTCCCGTTCACTAACACATCGCTATCACTGCGTAACATATTAAGGGACGTGGTGAATGAGTGAACTAGTTGATTGTATGTCGTAAACGCGGCACATTCACTGGGTGCACTCTGTAGGTTATTAATGTCGGTGGTTTTGATAACTTTTGGATTCACCCCTCCCGTTGACGACTCCTATAATCTAAAGGCCTTAAAACCGCTTATGATGTTTTGAAACGTAACAGCTCGATTGTACGCGTTTGTTAACAGCTCACATATTGTGTACACATCGTTTTTGAAACATTCGTTGACAAAGAGCGTGCGGCGGTTGAGTGCATTACGGAACGCTGTTTTAAACGGGGAGAAGACCGAAAAGTCCAGATTTTGCGTGCGGTGGCTTGTGTGCGAGGGCAAGGCAACCACAACAATACGATTGTCCTTGAACAAACGAAAAACCTTGAACGTACAGTGTGCTCCATACCCATCCAACGCAAGGAAAATGTTCCTATATCTCTCTCGCAGACGTGTGGTCTCTTGAACAAACTTATTCCCCCACTCTAGAAATATCTGGCTATCAACACCGGCCTTCTCTCGATACACGCAATATGCGTTTGGTGGCAGGAAGGTGGACGGTGTCTCTACAGTTCCGTCTGCCTTCCTTCGATATTTTGCTTGCTTTCCAGGTAGCACGACGAGCGGGCTCCATGCACGACCATCAGCGGATACGACTGGCATGATGGTAACGTGCTGCGCGTTTGAAGTCCATTTGAGTTCGACAGAATTACTACGGCCTGTTGCATCAAACAACGCCTTCGCCCAGCATCGAGCTGCAGTGCGAGTAGAGAAACCGCTCTCATCGATGTTGAAGATCTGTTCAGGGGATTCTATTTTGAATTCCTTATAAACTTGCGTGAGACGTGCATAGTGTTTCGCAAGATTGTTCGCGGACATGGCCATCTGTCGTGGTTTTTCTAATTGAGATCTTCGCTTCAAGGATACATCCGGGTGTCGTCGAAGAAAGTTACGAACAAAACCATCACCTGGTTTGAAGTTGATGAAGGGCAATGATTGTATACGTTGAGGTGGCAGCGAGTGTACAAAATGTTGTACAAGATCCTTGAAGCAGTTGCGTGAAAGAGGTGTTCCCTGATGCGAAAACGACAGGACGGACTGCTTGATAAGTTTCTCTTCTGTTTCTGAGAAGAGTGGTTTACGCCCTCTGCGTTTAGATGTGGCCGAGCCACTTTGCGTGCAGTGTTTGTGCTGCAAGGTAGAGTAGGGTACATTGTGTTTTCGAGCACATTTTCTTATGGATGTTGTTGAGCTCCGGAGGTCAAGTAAGGCGTGATGCAAGTTTTGTCGGGGAACGCCTTGCTTCAGTGCGAAAAAGCGTTTGTGTGTCATTCGGGCTACTGAACAAAAGTACTGCCGATTCAAGAGAGTTTTGGAGTCACGAGTGCTGTTTGCAGCCTGGGAAAAGGCCGCAGCAGACGAAATGGTGGTTATCCATGTGAAAAAGCGCGCCGATTCTGATGGTGTCATTGGAATTCGAATGTTATGAGCCGTTTCTAACGTAGAGTAGTTATGATATCGAAGAGTTTCATATTCTGCGAAAATGTGGCGAAATATAATCACCAAAGCGACCCTATTTGGTCTACTGACCCTACTTTGGTGCACCGGATGATACCCTCTCATCTATATATTTCTCCAATAAAAATTTTGTTATTGATGCTTTCCGGTTTACAAAACATCTGTAAGTTGATACCTTGTAAAGTGTTCCCCCGCACATACAGCGCACTGATGTTCCACGTACACAACACGGTATCCATTGCGCATATGTCCTACAAATCATTCTCCTTCGTAGTTTTAGACCTTTTAAAGGTTCTTTAAACCTTTCAAACTATGCCGAAGGGTAAACAACTTACCAGAACAGAAGTCGCCCAAATAATTGCACTTCATGGAGCCAATATGTCCCTACAAAGCATAGCAACTCAGGTAAATCACTCCAAAACAACTGTACACCAATGCCTGAAGCGCCAAAGCGTAGGTGTCACGATGAAAAGAAGTCGAAGGCCGCTAAAACTCACACCGCATGATGTCCGTCACAAAAAGATGCTGCTTTCTAAGCAATACTGCTTCTTTAAAGTCCTCAAAAATAATCTCAATCTCGACGTCTCTGGTTCTACTTTGACAAGGTCTATCCATCGCTTGAACAACTTCGAGTACAAGAAGAAAAATCGGCACCCTCAATAACCTAACAGCATCGAATTGCGCGTATCGAATGGGCCATGCGATACAATCGATTTTATCCTCACGAATGGAATATGGTTGTATGGTCCGACGAGAAAAAAAATACACAGTGACGGACCAGATGGTTGGAATTATTACTGGCATGATTTACGTCATCGTGAACAAGTGTTTTCTAAGAGGAAGAATTGAGGTTTTATTTGATAGTTTGGGCATTTTTTTATCGTTATGGAAAAGGACCTTTGGTTTTTATTGATGGAAATATTAATTCGGGGCGATATGTAGAAATGCTGAAGTCCAACTTTCTACTGTGGGTGGACTAATACTATGGGGAGGAGCTTATATTTCAGCAAGACAATGCCCCCATTCAAGTATCTGGGGACTCTAAGGCTTGGTTTAATGAAGAAAATGAAGAGCAACGCCCTCCAGGGAGGTTTTTGGGGACTTAAGTTTTTCCGGAGCCTCCGGCGTGCAACCTCGTTATGAGTAGGAGTAATCTGTTTTCACGGCGATGGCCGGAACGCCGGTGATGCACTGGCGGGACCGGGTGCCTTACACGTGGCCGCAGCGCCCTCGCGACACGTGGCCGCCAGATTGGCCCCTTTGTAGACGGACATTTAGCTATTTAGGATAGACTTTATTTATTCTATTCTACGGTGACTACAGTACTTAGGCCGCCGGCCTCGCGGCCGCCGGTCCAGTAAAGTCTCCCGAACAACGGTGATCTTGGTCTTCCAGATCTTGGCTCTGGGTCGAACCGCCTGCGCGGATATACAACTCCTTACGGAGGGATTTCCTGTGGTGCACGGCTTCCCAACCCCCTTGGACGTTCAAGCAGCCTTCGTGTGTTGGGTATCCATTCCCACTTTCGTGGGTCCGCCCGTGTATACGGTTTGCTACACCCGGCAGTGCCGGCTATTCCCGAGTCCCCTCTTGCGACTCGTGGTCAACCTCGCCCTCTTGCCTCCGTTCCCATTTTCCTTCCCTTTTCCTCCCCTTCATTGGGCAATTCCCGCTCTTGCGGCTCGCACTGACACCTGTCGTGCTGGCCACTCTCGTGGGTTTTGCCTGCTCAGAGGATACGCAAGCACCGCTTCGGCGGATATTCTCGGCTTCTTTCAGCCTCCCTGCGCCCGTCGCGACGGTTCGGCTCCGGCTTACACCCGGCATTGCGCGCCGATCCCTGGGAGGGCTCTACCGCGCCGGTTACCTCGTGAGAGGAAGATCCGGACGTCTTCGTAGGTTTTCCCCCTTGGGGGCATTGTCCTACAAATTGGTCTCCCGACTTAGAAGTCAAGACCGCTTGTGTCCTCTCTGAGGTTGTTTTCCGTTTAACGGGTTTTCTCCGGTCTCACCGGTTTGCTTTCTATTCTTCCGTCGAGACGGTGTGGCCAATGCCAAGGAAACCGCCTAGCATGGAGCCTCCTGCAACACGCAGCCGTTCCCGCCAAAGCGGTGATGCCAGGGGCACTGATGTTCCACAGGCCCTGGCTCCAACACCGGATTCCCGGGAGATACCGGTCACCGGCACTGAAGACCCGCAGCCCGATTCCGGGTTAACGACCATCGCAACGGTGGTTTCTCCGCCTCCGCGGTTGGTCGACCAAGCGCGGATTGTACGCTTGGAAGAGCAGCTCCGCTCCCTGCGGGCTGCTCACAATACCCTCTCGAGGGAGTTCACCTCTTTACAAGGAAGCCTCGCTAACCCCCCTCCAAGTGAGTTAGCCGAGGATATCCGCGTATTGCGGTCGGACGTCAATACAATACTCGAGTGTTTTGGCGCTCCGTCTTCCTTCGCAGAAGGTATGGAGAATCGCTTCGAGCGTCTCCGAAGCCGACTTGAGTCGGTCGAGAGGACGTTAACCTCGCCCGCGAACGCGGCTAGACCGGTTGTCTCTCATCGAGAGACCCAGTCGCGGAACCGGAAGAGCCGGAAGAACCGGGATTCTAACCGTAAGCACGGACACCCGTCCGACTCATCATCTGAGTCGGACGGTAAACCGAGTGACTCGGAGAGTTCCGATTCGTCGGTGAGCGATGACCCACAGGATCGTTATGGGCGCTCTTCCCGCTCAAAGCGGTCCTCTGCCACCTACGGGGCCATCCGGTCGCGCCCCAAGGGTCGGCGACATCCGGGCCTCAAACCTTTGAAGCCCACCAACCCTCTGTACAGGACACTCCTGTCTTACCGGTATTACCGCATAGAAGATTCCTCTTTAGGTCGGACACCGCGTGACACGGGTAAAGTGAAAGACTGCATCAAGCGGATGCAGCTTTCACTTCGTAACCAGTCGGTTACTGGGGATGATCCAATTCTGGTCTTGGATTTCCTACACCGCTTTGTAGCGGAAGCCGATATACTCGGAATGAACGAAGGACAAGCCTACGTGGCGCTACCCTACTTTCTACGGGGTGTCGCTGAAGATCAGTTTTTGTCGGTTCGGGGCTCGTCGCGAGCCTCCGAAGGAGGTGTGACCTGCTGGCCCGAGGCCGTGCAGTACCTCCTGCGTTCCTACGCAACCAACTCCGCAATACAAGCGGCAATACTCGCTTTGCGAGACACTCGACAACGCTCCGGCGAGCTCGAGACCGATTACTCGGTACGCCTGAATAAGGCTTTCCACCGCTGTGGTAATGTATACCCCGCTGGGGAACGCTGTACGATGTTCATTGATGGCTTGGATGCAGCCATCAAGACTCTTGTCGCCCGTTACAGGGAACAAGAGCCGAAGGTGACCTACCTTGAACTCGTACAGTTTGCCCGCGCAGAGGAAGATGCACTACATGCACGCAATCCGGGAACCCGGTCGAAGGCCGCTAAAGGATTGCTGCTTGAGTCGGACTCTTCTTCACCGTCATTTGCGACGGATGGCATCCCCAAACAGGGTTATGAAAAATGAATGTCATCCATCACGATGGTTTATCTATTCCGACAACGGAATTACCGTCTACGACGGATGGCTCGGTTGACTCAACCGCAAGGGACACGAAGAACGGGCAGGTCTTTTATCTTAATGACCGCCGCACTCCGGCCCCCCGTATGCCGTACTCGAACGAAATGACACGAAGTCAGCGCCCTGGATGGGTTGGAAACCGGGAACCTGGAAGATACACCGATGCTCGGAATGCCGTACCGCGAAACGCGGGAGTGACGTTGGTGTGCCACTTGTGCTACGATCGCGGGCACACTTCCCCGCAATGCTTTTTATCGCTACGCGATATGGCGCGAGTGGTGGATAATTACGAAGCCCTCTCCCCGCAGGAGAAGGGCTCCGTGCCACTCACGTCATACTTCCGCGCGAAGACGGACTTCCCCAACGCATTGGCTCACACTCCGAATTCTCGGTACAAACCGGCTCAGGCGGCACGCGCCGCACCAGCGCCAAACCACGCTGGTAGATCTCAACCCGCTCCTGCGGTAGCTACCGTGCAACGGAATCATGCACTCGTTGCCGAGGAAGTCTGGCCTTCGCCCGACCAGGACCCTGTACAGGGAAAAGAATAGAGGGAGTCTCCCCTTCGGGAGAGGCGTCTTCAGAGTTGAGGCTGACGACGCCCGAGGCGCCGATGCCTCGCTCCCCGGTGAAAATCCTGACAAGGAAGGACACCGCAGACGCGGACTCTAAACACCTCGGTGTTTTGCGTCGACCGTGGATACGTATTAGAAATAACCGGATCCCGGATAGAGTCTTGGTAATGGCCAAGCGTGACTACAAGGTTTACGCTGACCTTGGTCTGCACACGCAGTTTATGGTGAGATATCTCACTGTCCTGGATACAGGTGCTGGGCCGAACTTTATTGTGGAATCGGTTTTACCCCCGCCATTGCGGTCACTCATCCGTTCTGAAACGGTACCCGACGTCTCAGACGCCAATAACAACCCGTTGAAAACGGTTGGTGTGATTGACCTGGTCGTCAGGCTAGGGCGGATGGTGGTTAAACTAACTTTTATTGTGTGCCACTCGCTGGCCGCGCCAATTATACTGGGATGTGACTACTGCGACAGGTTTGTCGACTCCATCCGCCCACGCCTTAAGCAGGTGGAACTTGAGGACGGATCGACCGTCCCCATTGATCGTGAATCGCTGAAGCGGGCATCGAGGAAACACGTTCCTCTACCTGCTGCGCAGGAACCCACACTGGCGAACCGGGATTCTACGAAGCTACGCGTTGCCTCGTCAGTCACCATACCCCCGGAGAGCCAGGTTATGGTTTCGGTCAATTCCCGTCAACACGGTCTTCGGGTTGTTCAGCCCTTGCCCTCGTTGTACGAGAAATTTCAGTTAACCGTTGCGAACGGAATCGTGCAAGTCACGCCGAATTCCCCTTTCAGGGTGTTGGTTGCCAATCTGGGAAAGGCTCCCCAGACGCTGGCAAAGAACCAATTCATTGGGTCTGTGACGCCACACCCGCTCGCGATGCTCCCTACAAAGGTGACGGCTGCCGAAGTGCTCGGAATAACTCCCTCTACCGAGGATGGTCTCTCGGTATCCGGTGCGGAAACCTCCGGGGAGGCACGGCAGTTTGCGCTCGATAAAACCGTCAAGACGGATGCATTTCCGACCTCGTCGGTTCCCACACCTGACACCAGGGCACAGCCTACGAGCTACGATAAGATAGACCCGATCAAGGCCCTCGAGGACCTGGACCTGAGTCATGTACCGGTCTCACACCGAGCCCGCTTACGCGGAATGCTACGCGAGTTTACCACAATGTGGGACGGCTCACTGGGTGAGATCAATACAACCGGACATCGGATAGACTTGCTACCGGACGCACGTCCAGTTGCACAACCCCCTTACAGGGCGGGACCGAAAGCTCGGGAGGAGGAAGAACTTCAGGTGGACAAGATGCTCCGTGCTGGAGTCATCGAGCCCGCCCAATCTCCTTGGGCTTCACCGGTGGTGCTGGCCCTCAACGCTGACGGCACGTGGCGGTTTTGCGTTGACTACCGCCGCCTCAATGCCGTCACCGTGAGGGACACCTACCCGATACCGCGCATGGACGAGTGTATAGACTTGCTCGGGGACGCTACCGTGTTTACGGCTCTGGATGCTATCTGGGGCTACTGGCAAGTCCCAGTCCGGGAAGAGGACCGAGACAAAACCGCGTTTGTTTGCCACTCTGGTTCCTACCGCTTCAAGCGGATGCCGTTTGGTTTAACCAATGCACCGGCCACCTTTCAAAGGGCAATAGACATACTGATGTCGCGTTTCAAGTGGCGCACGTCTCTTGTCTACTTGGACGACATCATTGTCTTTTCCAGAAACCTGGACGATCACCTGACCCACGTGCGGGACGTGATGACCGTACTGCGAGACGCAGGAATAACCCTCAAGTTGAGGAAGTGCGAGTTCTTCACCGACACGGTGAAGTATCTCGGGCACGTCATCCGTCCAGGACGGTTAATGATCGAACAAGTTCGTATCAAGTCCCTCTGTGAGGCGAAGGAGCCCCGTACTCAAACGGAGCTCCGATCCTTTTTAGGTCTGGTCAACGTCTATCGACGGTTTATGCCGAGTTTCTCGGATATCGCCGCTCCGCTAAACGCGCTACTGCGGAAGGGCCAGCCACCGAAGCTGGCGCCATTCACCACCGATCAGTCGGAATCTTTTCGCTCCTTGATTAAGGCAGTTGCGACAGCTCCCATCCTATCCTTTCCCAAACCTGGGCTTCCCTACTCCATCGACACCGACGCCAGCGACCACCAGGTGGGCTGCGCACTGTTCCAAGCCACCCCCGAGGGGTAACGCAAACCAATTGGCTATTGGTCCCGCACGCTGAACGTCCACGAGCGCAACTACTCGGTCTCCGAGAAGGAGTGCCTCGCAGTGGTCTGGGCGCTATCCACTCTGCGCCCATACCTCATGGGCGTTCATTTCACCGTGTACACGGACCATGCCTCGTTGAGGTGGCTGCTGAACATCGCAGATCCTTCTGGCCGCTTGATGCGGTGGCGCCTCCGCTTAGCGGAATTCGACTTCAAGGTCGTCTACAAGAAGGGTGTTCAGAACACCCAAGCAGACGCCCTCTCTCGATTACCTACGATAGGTGAAGCACTTGCCGACCCGGAGGTCGACGAGATCCCGTGCTTTACCTTGGAAGGGGAAACACCGACGGAGTCGGATTGGCCCGAAACCGGGAAAGACACCATGGAAATGGATGAGCTACTCGCAGCGCGCGATAATGAAACACCCGTACCCGGGACCTTTGTACCCATCTCCACCGAGGAGATGATCCGAGAACAGTTCGGCGACCCGTTCTGCACGCGCATACGGGCCCGCCTAAACGGTGGAGAGGACCTCCCGTTCGAGGTAAACGACATCGGTTACCTCGTCCGGACGGTGGACCACCGATCCCAGATCGTGGTCCCTCACACCCTGCAAACCAGGGTGCTCCACCTCTCACACTACCCGACCCTCGGGGGACACTCCGGTGGGAGAAAACTTTATCTAACCCTGCGAAGGGACTTTTATTGGCCCGCTATGGTGGTTGATTGCTACGCTACGGTGCAGTTCTGCAGCCAATGCGCAAAGAACCGGGTGAAACTCCGGAAGCACTCCAAACGGATGAAGCTTTTCCCCGCAAGGGCGCCCCTCGAGTTTGTCGCAATCGACATTCTCGGGCCTCTACTCAAGACGCGCAAGGGAAACAAGTTCCTCTTGGTTACCACTGACTGCTTTTCGAAGCTGGTGCGCACCGTACCTTTACGGAAGATCACCGCTTTCACGGTTGCGAACGCCTTCGTTACGCACTGGGCGTTCGTTTATGGCCCTCCGATAGAGGTTCTATCCGATAACGGTAAGCAGTTCGCCTCTAAGTTCTTCCAGGACGTCTGCCGCATCCTCGACGTCAAGAACCTGTTTACTACCACCTACCACCCGCAAACAAACGGGCAGGTGGAACGCTTCAACCGCACCCTACTCGCGTCGCTACGCTCCTACGTATCCGATCACCCAATGACGTGGGACATTTATTCTGATGCTATCACCTACGCTTACAACACGCAGGTTCACCGGACAACCGGTCTGACTCCCTTCGAGCTTGTGCTCTCCAGGACACCCCCACCAGTGGCGGTCGAACCCCAACACAGGGTCAACTCTTTCCCATCCGTGGGTCAATACCACCTCAAGTGGAAGAACTGCCTTACCAAGCTCGTACCTGTCGCCCGGAAGTCCATGGATCGTGCCCAGGCCGCTTACAAGCGGGACTTTGATAACCGCTTACGCGGACCACTACCGGCACCGCCCAAGCCGGGAACCTACGTGTTCGTTCGCCGGGAGTACTACAACCCCTGGACCGACAAGCGTCACAAGCTCTCGTCTGTCGCTGAAGGTCCGTTCCGGGTCGTGTCCTCCCTCCCCGGCACCGTTGTGGTGGACAAGAACGGCGACCACGAACGTCTTTCACAAGACCGCATCGTAGCCGCCCCACCGCCGCAGGCGGAAAACGCATCAGCCCCCGTCCAAACGGTCTCGGATACCACGGGTACAACGGTGGCACCACGCCCCGCCGTGGTACCGCACCCCTCACGGGGTCTCTCCGATATACCGACTTTATCGGAACCACCGGCAATGCCGGAAACACCTGGCCCTCGCGGCCAGCTACTCTTACGGGCGCCGCGAAGCGATATTTATACCCGCCATGCGGTTAGCCCACCATCACCCGTCGCTCCGTCTAAGGAGGGGGAGGGGACCCGCTCAATCGCGGAAGCTTCGCCGTTGCAACGGAAGTTTAACCGGACACCCCGGGCAAGGCCCCCGAGCGCGCAACCGGCATCGTCGCCGGACGCCAATCCGCTCCCGCGGGACGCGGCGGTCAACCCGACCGCCACGCAACCCCGTAAGGGGGACCAAGGCGCTCGAAGACCCGAAGCCGTGAAGCGAGACCCTACGGACGCTCCGCATCGCGTGGAAGCAACTGAGGGCTCCCCGCACATTCGCGGTCGCACACCGAGCGTTTCGGTCGATACCGGTACTCCGGCGGGCGCTGCGCAAGCAGGTCTAGCGAGCCACTCCGTTGAGAACGGTACAAAGCCGGTGGGGGAAAAGGGGCGCGAAGACAAGTCGAAAACCGCCTCCCTTGCCGAACAATCGGAGCCAACCGTCCGCGACGGTCCGACCACCCGTCCTCAAGGTCACGTGACCCGGGCGGGAGATCGGACCAATGGGCACCCGGCATCCCAGTCATTGGCTGACAGCCACCCCGCGGAGGCAGATCGCCGGGACGGTGAACTACTCACCGCCCACGGCGCACCGCACGGCGGAAACTGCCCACCAATGGGAACGCCGCATGCCCCAAATCAAGCGGAGGCCTCCGGCGAACCGTCACCAAGACGGAAGGACCCCCGCAAACTCGCGGTAAGAGCGGACTTCAGGGAAGCCCCTACCGCCCAGCGGAAACACAACCCGGCCGCGCCGGAAACTTCCGCGAAGCGGTACGGCAGCCCCGGCAACCCGGCAACAACCGCAGAGCGGAATGACAAACCGGGTGACCCGGAACAGGCGACGACGAGCCCAGCACCACGCGGCGCTGAGGCTCGGGTCACCACCACCTGGCAAGGCCGGCAAGTTTACGTCCATGAGTACGTCCTCGACCGAATCGTCGGACATAGCTACTATGAGCACGGGGTGCTCCAGTACCGGACCCGCTGGTACGGATACGGGCCGGATTGGGACACCCCGGAGCCCATCGAGCACCTCCCGCGTTCCGCGGTAATGCGATACCACCGCCTTGCGGGGACCGCACTCCCAGCCACGCTGGTAAACGCCCAAGAGGGATAAACCGTGAATACGGAATGGAATGGCTGATGGTGCCACGCGCCATCTCCGTCCATGCCCCAACGCGGGGAAGGAAGCAACCGGTCACGCTAACCCAACGTCGTTGGTGGTCGTGCCAGTTACCTGGTCCGCGCGCGAAGCGCCCACCGTTAAACCCGGAACTCTCAGCTAGGCTGGTTCCCTGCAACGCCGGAACCCCGGTAGAAGGCCGGTACCCCGGGAAAAAAGAAGCCGACTTGGGAAAGGGCGTCGGAAAGGCGACCCTCTTCTTTTTATTTCTCACTACTGGCAAAGGCGCCCTAGTGGCGCCGCCCTACATTCTACCGGAAGCTCCGGTCATTCCTCCGCACGAGGTGGACCCCCGCCCAGGCGGTTGGCTAAGGCATCCCGCATGGCGGCCACATCACCCGAGATCTCGGAAGGGCGAAGCCCCACCTCCCGAAAGAAGCGCGCGATGACCTTGCCCCGCTCCGCGCCAGCGGCAGTTGCAGGCGGTCCCGCCACCGATGGAGTCGGATAGGAATCCGTTCGCACTGCATCAGCAGCCCCGGATGGAGCCGCACCACCGTATTCAACGGACCCTCCCCGGCCTCGCCGGACTCCTCATCCTCCATCGGAGCGTAACCCGAATTCTCCGGTTCGTTGTCGACCATCGGGTCACCATCCGCATAGCCGCGGTAATAGTCGCTCGAGTCGACATACCCTCGCGGGTGGTCGGCCGGGACTTCACGCGGCGCATGCCGGTTGGCTTCCGCTTCCTCGCGGCTGATCTCGTGGTACTCCCAGGGGTCGAAGTAGATGAAATCCCCCGCTAGCGCGGTATTCCTCCCGAATCCGGGGCCAGACCCGCGACGCGGTTGAATGCGTTGGGAGTTCCCCAGCGGGACCTCATCCCACGGGACCCCCTCCACAAAGTCGAGGAGGCCCAGCATCTCTTCTTCGTTCGCCTCGCCCCCGAGGGGGATGCGCATGTCCAAACGGCGGATCGCAGCTCGCACACGCGG
This sequence comes from Agarophyton chilense, assembly GCA_030374765.1. Lineage (NCBI taxonomy): Eukaryota > Rhodophyta > Florideophyceae > Gracilariales > Gracilariaceae > Agarophyton > Agarophyton chilense. The sequence goes on from JARGXX010000030.1 coordinate 65,050, forward strand.
TGGCACGTACCACAATCGGTATTGGTCGTACGCCTCAGCGAGGATAAAAGCCGCAGTGCGGACGGCCCATTCGCTTACCACGACGGACCACCACCCCGACTGGGGATCGTTCAAGAACGACGACCCTACATAGGTGAAGACTGGGGGCAGCTCAATGAAGCAACCCCAGCACGCCTCCAAGGAGGACCACCAGTCTGGGAGACTGACGTACCGACCACGTCGGTGAGCAGGCGCGATGCGCTCAATCTCCGTGTTCTGGTACGGTACGAAATACCCGGTCCGGGCCCGCCAACGCCGCTCATCGCGGATGAAGTTCTGAAGGAAGTTCGAGCGCGACTGCCGCGGTTGGTAGCGGAACTCTGCCCGAAGAATCGGTCGTACCCAGCAAAGGGCTTCTTGCCGAGCGATCGGTGTGCCCCTCCAAGCGAGGGTTTCCAATCCGTTTAGACGGTCACAGTACGGACATTTCCGCGAGTGCGGTAAAGGTGGACGTCGAACTTTCAACCTCTGTCGGTATCGGGAACTCGAAAGGCGCCG